>JAEOAD010002615.1:0-297500 GCA_036365145.1 Orientallactaga sibirica | reverse complement strand
CTTTTATTAGCAAAGAAGATTACAGGGTAGAAGCTGCCAGAGTGGTAAGTGCAGTGCAGGCCCTGTTCAAAAGCAGTAACTGGAAGAATTTCTCTCATGCTGAGTTTTCATGGTGTGGAAGGTTCATAGGTCATTGTACATAGTAGATAAAGGCAAATGATTAAAATAAAGAAACAGATGCAAAGGGAGCAATTTGGGAAAAAAGGGGGGGCCGGGGCATGGTGACACACCTTTAACCCCCCAGTTTGAGGCCACCCTACCTCGAAAAACCAAAAAAAAAAAAAAAAAAAAAAAAAAAGCCACCGGTGTGGTGATGAACTCTTGTGATCCTAGCACTTGGGAGGTGGAGGCAGGAAGATCAGGAATTTAAGGCCCACTTTTAAGCTATGTAAGACCCTGTCTCAGGGAAAAAAACAAAACCAAACCCTTCTTTCTAGTGGCTCATTGGATTGGTGTCGTATAGGGTGGGGATATGAAGTGACATTGGGATTTGGACTGTGATTGTGGGAGCTGTGTAGCGCTGATTTAGGGAAGGTTCAGCATGTTCTCAGATTTGGGGCTGAATGAATTTGGGAGTTATTGGGCATCTATTTATCAGTTTTCTCTGGATACTCTTGCTTGCTTTTGGATACACTCTAGGCAAACAGGCCCAAGCTTTTGTGCTTGGTGGGGCTCTGGGGAGCGTGGGAAAGGGAACCTAAGCAAAAGGCTCAGCTTAGGCTAGTCCCCACATGTTTTCCCCACCGTGACTATTGCATTGGTTTCTCAATGTCTTTGTGGGCATGCTGGGACTGGGCTTTGAGGTTTCTGCCTTAAGGGTGGGAAGGCGGGGGAAGGGCATTCCAACAGCAACTTTTCCCCCCCAGTTTGATTGCTGGGCACAAAGGATATGTGTGTTTTTATCCATATTATAACTGGTTCTGGTTCTGTATGGAATTGAAAGTAGATGAACTCTGGCATGACAATAGAATCCATGTTTTAATTAAATCTATGGTTCAGGGATCTAAAGAAAAAAGTTTAAAGGGCATGTGTAACATTAAGCAATTCCAAGTTATATTTCAAATTACTCCCTTTCATTCCTAATATCCCCTTGCTCCTCTTTTATTTATGTATTGGGTATGTTTTATTTTCCTCTCATTTTCATTTTTCTTCCAAATCTTTCTGCAGCTCTCTTTCTGCTTCCTTCTTGCTGTGGTGGCTGGGATGCTTCTTCCATGACTTTCTTGAATCTGGACTGGGCTGTTCTCTGTGTTAAAGCGATCAATTACTACCCTTCTCTTAAAAGGTGTGTATGAGATATATATTTATTAATAGTAAAGAGGTATTTTAGGTGCCTTCTTTTCTTAGAAGGTTGATAAGAGTGGGAATTAGGGGAGATTTATTGCTCAATTTGTCTTAACAGTATATATTTTGGATTGGCCATAATGTTTCCCATAGTTTATAAGAGAAAAGGCCCACAAAATTCAACAATGTGAGTATAATGCTTCTTCATTTAGTAACCAACTGGCTGTTTGTATAAAGACATGAGGTGGTCTTCATGTCTCTATAACTTTCATTTTGTACTATTGAGGATTAAATGTAGGTCTTCACACATGACAGGCCAGCACTTCACCACTGTACTACACCCTCAGTTCTTTTAAAACAACAACAACAACAACAAAAAGCAGGGCTGGAGAAGATGGCTTAGTAGTTAAGGAGTTTGCCTACAAAGCTAAAGGACTCTGGTTCGATTCCCCAGGACCCACAAAAGCCAGATGCACAGGGAGGTGTATATATCCAGAGTTCATTTACAGTGGCTACAGGGCTCACCCATTCTCTCTCTCTCTCACACTCTCTCTCTCTCAAATAAATCAATAAATAAAATTTAAAAATATAAAAAGCAAAAATATTTTGAGATAGGGTCTTGCCAAGTTGTCTAGCCTGGCCTTGAACTCATTCTGTAGTCCAGATGGGCTTTGAATTTTCAATCTGCTGCCTCAACTTCCCAACAGCTGGGATTAAAGGCCTGTACCACCAGGCCAAACTATTATTTATAGTATAAGCAGCAACACAAATCCTTTAAATATATTGATATTTACCCTGAGTTGAATCAAGTGAAGGGGTAAAAAGTCCTTTTTAGAACTTTCACAGGCTTTTAAGATATAGGGAGTGCCAACTGTTAATGTCTGGAGGTAAAGGAATGAACTACTTTAAAGCACAATATCAGAGTATGATCCTAGTTTTCTTTCCTGTCCCCTCCCTTCCTTCCTCCCCTCCCTCCCTCCCCTCCTCCCTCCCTCCCTCCCTCCCCCTCCCTCCCTCCCTCCCTCCCTCCCTCCCTTTCTTTCTTTCTTTCTTTCTTTCTTTTTCTTTCTTTCTTTCTTTCTTTCTTTCTTTCTTTCTTTCTTTCTTTTAGGTGTAAGGTCTCACTCTAGACCACACTGACCTGGAATTAACTATGTAGTCTCAGGGTGGCCTTGAACTCATGGTGATCCTCCTCCCGAATGCTGGGATTAAAGGCATGCACTACCACGCATGGCTTTTTTTGGTTTTTGAGGTAGCGTTTCACTCTAGCCCAGGCTGACCTGGAATTCACTATGGCCTCAAACTCACGTCTGTCCTCCTACCTCTGCCTCCTGAATGCTGGTATTAAAGGCATGCCCCACCATGCCCAGCTCTTTCCCGATTTCTATGGAAGTGATAATCCCCCTTTTTGGTGGTGCTCAGGATTGCATCCAAGGCCTCTCATGTGCTAGCAAGGCCTCTCATGTGCTAGCAAGCCCTCTGAGCTAAACATCCCAGCCCCCCGTCCCCCAAAGGCAGTATCTACTGTAGCCCAGGGCTGACCTGGAACTCAGTCTAGCCCCAGGCTGGCCTTGAACTCATGATGATCCTTCTACTTCAGCCTGGGACTAAAGGTGTGTACTGCCATGCCCATTTTGAAATAGGGTCTCACAAAGTTGCCCACACTGTCCTTGACTCTGTAGTTTGGGCAGGCCTTGAACTTGTGATCCTCCTGCCTTGTGAGCAGGTGGTATTATAGGCCTGCACTATAGGCTGGGTTTGAGGTAAAGCCTTTTTACAAAGTGTTTTGTGCTTCTGTCACTGTCTTGTTTCAGTTAAGACACACTTTGTTATTTGTTATAGGATAGTTTTGGAAGGTAGAAAGACCTTTTCATAAATATATGAAACATGGAGGCCTTAATTTTGTCTTCTGCATTTGATGGTAGGAGTTTTTTTTTTTATATTTCTGTTTAACCGTGGCATTTTAAAGTAGATCAGTAGATCTCCTGCCTCCTCCACACCAAGTGCTGTTACCAACTGAGCCATCTATCTCCCTGGCCCTCTAAAGTGGCTTCCCTCCCTCCCTCTCCCTTCCTTCCTTCCTTCCTTCCTTCCTTCCTTCCTTCCTTCCTTCCTTCCTTCCTTCTTTCTTTCTTTCTTTCTTTCTTTCTTTCTTTCTTTCTTTCTTTCTTTCTTTCTTTCTTTCTTTCTTTCTTGAGAGTAAAGGTCTTGCTTTAGCCCAGGCTCACCTGAAATTCGCTCAGTAGTCTCAGGGTGGCCTCCAACTCAGAATCCTCCTACTCTGCTTCCCAAGTACTAGGATTAAAGGCATGTGCCACCACACCTGGCTTTAAGCAGCATTTTCGTGTAGCATTTTAGTTGAGTTGTGCTAAGTCAGTTTGTCAATACCGAAGCATTTTTAGTGTTCACGTTTGGGAGAGGATAAGGAAAGTCAGTACTGTCCCACTATCCCCAGAAGGTACTTGTCCTTGCTGGACAGTATGTGCTTATCCCCACTGTGGATTTAAAACTTTTAAACTGGTGTAGGCAAACTTTTCCAGGTTAAAAGAATCTAATTTTAATTTCATGTCATGACTGCAGTGCTTAGCCACACTGTCCTTGTCCTGCCAACAGTGGAGACACTTGGATCTAGTTGCACCTTTCTTTTCAATAGGTGTTTGTGCTAGTGTTGAAGGGGACAGTGAGCGAAAGATCCTGCTTGAGCAGACACTGGTGGTGGGCTCCCTAACTTGGTGGTGGCTTGCTTTCTGCATTGCGGTAAAACCACAGAGGGCATCTTTGGCTCTGGGTTTAACAATTCAGCTGTCTTCTCTGACCTGTGGTCTTTTCTCTCCTCCCTTACCCTTTCCCGATAGTGTGAAGTGAGGGAGCCTTCTCCCTCCTTCCTACTCCCTCTGTGATCCACCTTCCTTTTTACCCTGCCCTGCGGCGGCTCCGCCCCTTACCTTCATGGACGACTCAGAGGTGGAGTCGACCGCCAGCATCTTGGCCTCTGTGAAGGAACAAGAGGCCCAGTTTGAGAAGCTGACCCGGGCGCTGGAGGAGGAACGGCGCCACGTCTCGGCGCAACTGGAACGCGTCCGGGTCTCACCACAAGATGCCAACACACTCTTGGCCAACGGCACCCTCTCCCGTCGGCATCAGGTAACCCCTCTCTCCATCAGACCTGGAGGTAGGACTTACGCATGCTTCAAAGAGGCTGTGACCTGTACTGAGAAGCTAGGTTCCCCTTTGGGATGGGCTATCTAATTCCCATACTCCATGATGAGTTTTTTCAGGGATTTGATACCTACGGATGAAGAGAGAAAGGAATACCCATGCAGAGCTGAGTTGGCTGGACTTTAGAAGCACCATGTCACTTCCTGTTTTTGTTGCAGTGAGTTTTCTAGATAGGGATGCAATTCTAGAAATGGTAGTGTAGTTTGGAGTTATATTGGAGTCTCTTCTGTTTTCTCTGAAATACATTTCTTCTTGGTATCAAAAATTCAGAAAATTAGTTAGCTGTGGTGGTACATTCCTTTAATCCCAGCACTTGGGAGGCCGAGGTAGGAGGATCTCAGTGAGTTCAAGGTCATCCTGGGCTACAGAGTGAGTTCCAAATCAGCCTGAGCTAGAGTGAAACCCTGCTTCAAAAAACAAAAACGAAACCGAAACAACAGACTTTTATGTATACCCACCTAGTGGTTGGGACCTTGGGCATTTTGTGCCCTTAGGTTCTCCTTCAGGGAACAGTCTGTTCTCAGGTGGTGATACAGTGTCTGGTCTGTAGATTGTGTATCCTGTTCTGTATTGTCCTTGCATGCTCTTTGTTGGCTGTGTAAATCATGTCTTGAAGGAAGGCATCATTGTTAATTCTTGGTTAGGGGTGAAGAGGGAGCATCATACTTTGATTTAGCCCAAATAACCACAGGAACCAGTGGTCTTTGGGTTGGCTGGTTCTGTGATGTTACTGGGAGAGTTGATGGAAATGAGAAGGAACTTGTGTAGTTATATGTTTTATCTAGCTTGACTTTGCTGTGATGAAGTGTGTCTGAGATTTTATCAGTGTGTGTGTGCGCGTGCACACACACAGTTATGCCTGGCTGTAGACATTGTTTGATAGATAGCATCTTTAGCAGTCTCTAGGTGAGAACTAGAACAGTGCTTATAACTGATATTTTTCACTGATTGCTTGCTTATTCATATATTTATCTTGTGGTGCTAGGGCGCCTTATACATTCTTGACAAATGCTCTACTGTTGAGCTACATAAGAGACTGACTGACTGACTGACTGACTGTCTGTCTGTCTGTCTGTCTACCTGTGTGGAACTCAGGGCCTTGTGCATGCTAGGTAGGTGTTTTGCCACTGAGCATAATTCTCAGCTCTTTGAGTGTTTTGTTTTGTTCCACCCCCCCCCCCCAGGTAGGGTCTCACTCTAGCTCAGGCTGACCTGGAATTCACCATGCAGTCTCAAGGTGGCCTCGAACTCACAGTGATCCTCCTACCTCTGCTGGGATTAAAGGTGTGCGCCACCACGCCCGGCTGTTCTTTGAGTTTTTGAGGAGAAGGTCTTACTTATGTATCTTAGGTTGCTCTCAAATTTGTGATCTCCTGCCTCTGCCTCCTGAGTGCTGGGATTATAGGCATGAGCTATCATACCTAGCTAATATAATTAATATTTAAGATATAGTAAGTCTGTCATGCTGAAGAGCCTCACAGTTCAGTGAGAAGACAGAATTCCAGTTGGGGGCAATCAGGAATATGAGAGAGGCTGTGTGTGTACATGATTAGGATTTTTACAGTAGAGGGTTTGGGATGAAATGATATCTTGAAAGGAGAACAGGACTTCTCAGGCTTAGAGGTGGTGGGGAATCCCAGGATTTATGTGGTTTCTCTCTCCTACTGTATTTTTAACTTCTGCTCAGCAATGAAACCACACCCTTCCTTCTTCCTGAAAGTAATGTTTAACTTCCTTTCCCTTAGTATTACACTCTATGTAAAGGGAGAATAAGTAGGAGAGGAGTCTCCTAAGAAAGTTGGATCTCGTATTCTACTGGGAGAGGAGCAAAGAAATGTAATGCTATGTGGTATAATATCATTAGATTATTTCTTGCTGCTTAAGACAGAGCGATTTAGGGGCATTTTAGAATATGTTTTTTTGTCTATAATTTGATATAAAGATGTTGAGGCTTTTCTTGAAGAGAATTGGAGTACCTGCTTCCTTCATGCCTGGCTGGAATGGGAGTTCCCAATGGTAGCAAAGCATGAAGATTCATAGGACAATACCGAAGGCATTTGGAAACCCCCATTTTTGCCTTTTCAGCTTTCCTTATATTCTTAGGACTCTCTGCAAGTAGTTCAGCATGTAGTTTCTCATGGACAGTTATGTACTGTTCAAGGCGTTGGGGACATATCCTTAAAACTACTGACCTCAAAGCCTGTGTACTCATGGGATGTTCATTCTTATGTTCCAGTCTACCAGAATTCTAGGCTTAATTCCAGTCTTGAACTATATGCTAAGGAGTATTGTGGTTCTTTTGAGAATTGACACCAGGACTTCAGGCCACAAATGTCTTCTTGAAGGCCCGTTTCCTATTTGGAATAGTGACATTTATGTCCAATACAGCAAAGAAGGCCATAAGATGAATTGTTAACTTGTGGGTTATTTTTCAGAACAGCCGGTTTGTGGGCGATGCTGACCTTGAGAGACAGAAATTTTCAGATTTGAAACTCAACGGACCCCAGGTAAATCTGTTGACTTAAGGTCTAGGTGGTTTCATTGATGTTATTTCTTCCCTACCTTTGTGAGAATATTAGTGTCTTGTAAATGCTGGACACAATGTAAATACCCATTACTTTTTTATTTAGGAATGGAAAGAAGGTATATCTCCAAAGTTTGTGAGGTTTTGTTAATTATTATTTTTATTTTGGTGTTTCAAGGTAGGGTCTCACTCTAGCCCAGGCTGACCTGGAATTCACTATGTAGTCTCAGGGTGGCCTTGAACTCACAGAGATCCTCCTACCTCTGCCTCCCCAGTACTGGGATTAGAGGTGTGTGCCACCATGCCCAGCTTTCTATTATTATTTTTTGAGACAAATTCTCATGTAGTTCAGGCCTTGACCTTACTATGTTGCTAAGAATGACCTTGAATTCCTGGCCCTTCAGCTCCATCCCCAGCAGGTTTTGCTGATTCTTTTTTTTTTTTTTTTTAATTATTTGCAAGCAGAGAGAGAGAGAAAGAGAGAGAAAGATTAGAGACTTAGAGAGAATCTGCATGCCAGGGCCTCTAGCTACTGCAAACGAACTCCAGATGCATGCACCACTTGTGCATCTGGCTTTATGTGGGTACTGGGGAATTGAACCAGGGTCCTTAGGCTCTGAAGGCAACCGTCTTAACAGCTGAGCCATCTCTTCAGCCCTGCTGATTCTTAAAATTTTTTTATTTGATAGAGAGAGAAAGAGGCAGATATAGAGAAAATGGGTGTGCCAGGGCCTGTAGCCACTACAATTGAACTCCAGATGCATGTTGCCACCATGAACATCTGGCTTATGTGGGTTCTGGGGAATCAAACCTGGGTCCTTAGGCTTCGCAGGCAAGTTCCTAAACCACTAAGCCACATCTCCAACCCCCCTGCTGATTCTTTAATGACCTTTTTATTCCCCTTGAGGTAGGGTCTCTAGCCCTTGCTGACCTAGAATTTACTATGTGGTTTCAGGGTAGCCTTGAACTCACTGCAATTCTCCTACCTCTACCTCCCAAGGTGTGTGCCACCACCATTGGTTTTTATTATGACTTTCCTAATCCCTCATTTTTACTGTAATTTTGGGGAGGACATGATTCTACTGGACAGTATGTGAAGAGTAACAGAACCAGTCAGGTGATGACCTAACGGGTCTGGTGGACCAGGCCTATAATCCCGCTAGACGGGAGGCTGAGGTAGAAAAATTGAAAGTTCAAAGCCAGTCTAGGCAACTAATGATGTTTTTCAAAATAAAAGGTAAAACTTGAGCTAAGGATATAGCTCAGTGGTAGAGCTCTTGCCTAGCATGAATGAGGCCCTAGTTTTAACCCTAGTACTATAAAAACAAAACAAAAACAACAACAACAAAAAAAGGACTGGAGAAAAAAAAGAGGGTTGCCTCCTCTTTTGTTTGTTTGTTTATTTATTTATTTATTTATTTAGGTTTTTCGAGGTAGGGTCTCACTCAAGCTCAGGCTGACCTGGAATTCACTCTGTAGTCTCAGGGTGGCCTTGAACTGACAGTGATCCTCCTACCTCTGCCTCCAGAGTGCTAGGATTAAAGGCATGTGCCACCACGACCTGCCTTTATTTCCTCTTTTAAAGTGTCACTCGTGTATAGATATAACCAGTTAATAGTTCATATTCAAGTAAGTGACCAGAACTGGGAAGTTAATGTGATGTCTCCGTCTCTTGGATGTAAGGGTGGCCTAGTCAACTCATTTCATGTTTGTTAAGTAATAAGAGCTGGAAAATTATATTAACTATCCTTTTATACAAGTTTAAGATGACAACTACCCTTTCTAAAAACCGCAAAGCCTATGGCGCTTCCTCATCTTCACAGGCACATGTGCTTATTAGATGATGGTTAATACATATAGTTTATAGTTTATTTATTTGAGAGAAAGAGGCAGGAAGAGAAAGAGAGAAAGGGAGGGGAGGTAGGGAGGAAGGGAGAGAATGGGCACACCAGAGCCTCTAGCAACTGCAAGCCAACTCCGGACGCATGCACTACCCTGTACATGTGGCTTATGTGGGTACTGGGAAATTGAACCTGGGTCCTTAGGCTTCGCAGGCAAGTGCCTTAACTGCTAAGCCATCTCTCCAGCTCAATACATAAAGTTTGATAGTAGCTTCATTCTTTTCCCTCTTACAGGATCACAGTCACCTTCTGTATAGCACTATCCCCAGGATGCAAGAGCCCGGGCAGATTGTGGAAACCTACACGGAGGAGGACCCTGAGGGAGCCATGTCTGTTGTCTCTGTGGAGACATCAGATGATGGGACCACTCGTCGCACAGAGACCACAGTAAGCTGAGATCCGTATAATGTCTTGGAGTGATAGGTTTTCATAGTGTCCTTTAGGGAAGAGACTTGTGAAGGGCCAATAATCTGTGCTGATGCCATGAAGTAAGTGATCTAGGCAAACAAAAGGAAAAAAGAGATAATAGGAAAATACAGTGGAATGGGAAGAGAGGTACTGTTAAAATCTGTAGTAGCTTCCCTTAGAGGCTCAGTTATTGCTAGGACAATTTTCTTGCTTAGGGACGTCTATGGGATAGAAAAAAAGGATGGCAGGCTGCCAGACTTTCCTAGGTAAAGTGACTTAGACTCTTACTTATAGGTAGGGGTTTCGTTTTGTTTCTTTATTATTATTATTATTATTATTATTATTATTAGGTTTTTCGAGGTAGGGTCTCACTCTAGCTCAGGCTGACCTGGAATTCACTATGTAGTCTCAAGGCGATCCTCCTACCTCTGCCTCCAAGTGCTGGGATTAAAGGCCTGCGCCACCACAACCAGCTTTTCTTCCTTTTTTTTTTTTTTTTGTTTTTGTTTTTCAAGGTAGGGTCTCACTGTAGCCCACGCTGACCTGGAATTCACTATGTAGTCTCAGGCTGGCCTCGAATTTAGAGCGATCCTTCTACCTTTGCCTCCCAAGTGCTGGGATTAAAGGTGTGTGAGACGATGCCCAGCAGGGGTTTCTTTTCTTAGGATGGTCTGGAATTTGGGCTGGGGAGATGGCTCAGTGGTTAAAGTCACTTGCTTCCAAAACCACCTCCCCTGGGTTCTATTCCCCCAGTACCCCCCTGTAAAGCCAGGCACACAAAAGTGGTACATGTGCCTGGAGTTCATTTGCAGTGGCAAGAGACACAGGTATGCCTATACTCTTTCTTAAAAAAATGAAAAATAGCTGGGCATGGTGGCGCACGCCTTTAATCCCAGCATCATTCGGGAGGCAGAGGTAGGAGGATCTCCGTGAGTTCAAGGCCAGCCTGAGAGTACATAGTGAATTCCAGGTCAGGGTGGGCTACAGTGAGACCCTACCTCTAAAAAAACCAAAAACAAAAAAAAAACAAACAAACAAACAAACAAACAAAAAAAACGAAGAAGAGTCAGGCTTGGTGGTGCACACCTTTAATCCCAGCACTACATAGTAGATTCCAGGTCAGCCTAGGCTAGAGCAAGACCCTACTTCGGAAAAAAAAAAAAAAAAAAGAATTGTTTGGAATTTAAATTTATATACTTCATTTCTTTCAGTAGTTTAAATTTATTTATATACTTCATTTCTTTCAGTAGTTTGTTTTCTTTTTCTCATTCCTTAACCAAAGGTCAAGAAAGTCGTGAAGACTGTGACAACACGGACAGTACAGCCAGTCCCTATGGGACCAGATGGGCTGCCTGTGGATGCCTCATCAGTTTCCAACAACTATATCCAGACTTTGGGTCGTGACTTCCGCAAGAATGGCAATGGCGGACCTGGTCCCTATGTGGGGCAAGCAGGCACTGCCACCCTCCCTAGGAACTTCCACTACCCCCCAGATGGATATAGCCGTCACTATGAAGATGGTTATCCAGGTGGCAGTGACAACTATGGCAGTCTGTCCCGGGTGACCCGCATTGAGGAGCGGTATAGACCTAGCATGGAAGGCTACCGGGCCCCTAGTAGACAGGATGTCTATGGCCCCCAGCCTCAGGTTCGGGTAGGTGGGAGTAGCGTAGATCTGCATCGCTTTCATCCAGAGCCGTATGGGCTGGAGGATGACCAGCGCAGCATGGGCTATGATGACCTGGATTATGGCATGATGTCTGATTATGGCACGGCCCGTCGGACTGGGACACCTTCTGACCCTCGCCGACGCCTCAGGTAGGCAAGAAGGAAAGGCTTTTTGCTCTCCTAAGAACTTTAAGGGATTGATGACACTTAAGGCTTCTCTTCCTTTCTTTTTTTCATGGAAGGCTACCCTGTTTTTCCCTTTTCTAATTTCGGATTAATTTGCTACATTGTTCTTTTTTGTTATGCGTTTCATATATTATAATCATAGAAAGCAATTTTTTTTTAGTATTGAGAATTAAACTAGGGCCTTGTGCATGCTAGGCATGCACTCACCACAGAGCTATATACTCGGTTCCCCTTTTAATTTTTATTTATTTTTTATTTAAATATATTTTAGTGATTTATCTATTTATTTAATAGAAAGAAGCAGACAGAGTGAGTATGGGAGCACCAGAGCTTCCTGCCACTGCAGACAAGCTGCAGATGCATGTGCCACTTTGTGCATCTGGCTTTATGTGGGTACTGGGGAATTAAACCCTGGTTGTCAGGCTTTGCAGTCAAGTGCTTTAACCACTGAGCCTTCTCTCTAGCCCCTTATGTTTTTTTTTTTTTTAATTTATTTATTTATGAGAGAAAGAGAGAATGGGCATGCCAGGGCCTCCAGCCACCGCAAATGAACTCCAGATGCATGCGCCCCCTTGTGCATCTGGCTTACGTGGGTCCTGGAGAGTCAAACCGGGATCCTTTGGCTTTGCAGGCAAATGCATTATTTGCTAAGCCATCTCTCCAGCCCCCCTTATGTTTTTTTAAAAATTTATTTATTTATTTGCAAGTTGAGGGAGACAGAAGGAGAGTGAGTGAGAGAGAGATGGGGTGCGGGGAGAGAAGGGGTGTGCCAGGACCTCCAGGCACTGCAAATGAACTCCAGGAGCATGTGCCACTTTGTACATCTGGCTTACGTGGGTCCTGGGGAATTGAACCTGGGTCCTTAAGTTTCACAGGCGAGTACCTTAACCATTAAGCCATTTCTACAGCTTTGGTTTTCATAATTTAATTTAATTTAATTTTTTTAAAAAAATATTTATTTGTGTGTGTGTGAGAGAGAGAGAGAGAGAGAGAGAGAGTAATGAGTGCACCAGGGCCTCCAGCCACTGCAAACGAACTCCAGATGCATGTGCCACCTTGTACATCTGGTTTATGTGTGTTCTGGGGAATTGAAGCAACCTTAACCGCTAAGCCATCCCTCCAGCCCTGGTTTTCATATTTTAAACAGTCTTAGTTCTAGGGCTGTACAAAAATCAGGTTTGACTCTGGGCTGCAAACATTGATTTAGAATAAACCAGGGTCTCTGTTAGGCCAGAAAATAAGGGATGATTTATAGTTGTCTTCATGGTAGCTGTTGCTGAATTTGTGTATATAGGGGGGGTCATAACTTTCTAAAGCAAATGCCTTGCCACTTTCCTTAGATATTAATTGTATTGGCTAGCAGTAAACTGGATTGGGCTGGGAGCAGGGGTAGAGGCCCCATTATCTAAAAAGCCTGAGTCACTCACCTTTCAGATGTCTTGGTTAGCTAATCCAACTTCCCATGTGAGTCACCTTTTATTCCTGAAGGAGCACCAGACCTCAGCTGGTGCAACCTAGAGCAGGAGTAGATAATAGCAATAGCTATCACTGGAGCAGTCTGCCTAGGGTGTGGGCTCTAGTACAAGTCTACTACGTTTTCTGACTTCCTCATTAGTAGAGTGATTAGACCCAGGTGGGTGTGGATGGCCAGGCCATTCTCTGCTGTACCTAGTTGTGCCAGTTAACATAAAGAGGGTTTGGGGCTTGGTTCTTGGGTTTGTTCCAGGGTGGTGTTGGACTTAGAAACCTGCTAGACTAGCAAGAACGTTGGCTGCTTCCTGTTAGGAGTCTAAGAGAGCAATGTAAGGTCAAACTTACACAGTGAGGCAGGGATTAGTGGAAAGAATACTGAATTTGAAGACCTGGGTTCTGGTTGCACCTCTGCCACCATCTGTACAGCCAGCCTAAAGCAAGTCCTTTGATCTTTTGGCCATAATGTGGTTGTTTGTAAAGTGAAAGAAGGAATCTTGATCCTCTGATATAAAAAAAGGAAATATAAGATAGATTTCAAATACCAGATATTTTCCTGAGTGACTGAAATCAATTCATGGCAGTTATTTTTATTTATTTATTTGGTTTTTCAAGGTAGGGTCTCACTGTAATTCAGGCTGACCTGGCATTCATGATGTAGTCTCAGGGTAGCCTCGAACTCACAGCAGTCCTCCTACTTCTGCCTCCCAAGTGCTGAGATTAAAGGCATGTGCCACCACGCCTGGCTTTTTTTCCCCAGTTACTTTTAATTGTTTATCTAAAATAAAAAGGAAAGTAAAACATGCTCAGCACACAACTTGAAGCACCTAGAAAAGCACACCATTCATTTTTGAAGAACCCTTGTTAATGTTTTGGGACATTACTTGAGCTTTTCTCTGCAAACATGTCTATTTCTCATTAAAATAAAATTTGGGGGCTGGAGAGATGGCTTAGCAGTTAAGGTACTTGCTTACAAAGCATAACAACTAGAGTTTGAGTCCCCAGGACCCATGTAAAGCCACATGCAGAATGGTGCTTATGCCTGGAGTCCATTTGCAATGGCTGGAGGCTCTGGTGAGCACCCATTCTCTCTCTCTCTGCTTGAAAATAAATACATATTAAAAAAAAAAGAAATGTGGGGCTGGGGGAGATGGCTCAGTGGATAAAGAACTTGCTACTCAAGGGTGAGCACTTGAGTTCAGTTCCCCAGAACCTATGTAGAGCCAAATGCTGCAGCCCCAGTGAATGTCCCAGTGAGCTTGTGGTGAGAAGGGAGGTGGAGACAGAATTCTCAGAAGTTTGCAGGCCAGCTAGCCTATCTAATGCACTAGTGAACAGCCAGACACACTGCCCCAAACAAGGTGGAAGGCTCTGACTTCGCTATACAATGTGCTGTGTGTGCGTGTGCTCATTCATACTTGCACATATGGACACACATACAAATGAAATCTTTTTTTTTCCCCACGTACTGTTTAGTAGCCTGTTTCTCCCCCAAACCCCCATAAAGTTTCACTCTAGTCCAGGCTGACCTGGAATTCACTATGTAGTCTCAAGGTGGCTTCGAACTCATGGCAATCCTCCTACTTCTGCCTCCCAAGTGCTGGGATCAAAGGCGTGCGCCACCGCGCCCAGCTAGTAGCCTGCTTTTAAAATGGAACTGTATAATTGTTCATTTTGTGTCAATTTTTACAATGATGTTCGTGATCCTCCCTCCACCTGGTGATTTGTCCCTCTGAATCACTGTTAAATGGTCACTGTTGATACCTGTGAGGCAGGCTAACCTTGAGTGTCTAGTGACAGTGGGAGTGGTTTTATGTAACACAGTCTTGTTTGGAGCATCTCACACAATAGATTTGCCTTTCTCCTCTGGGAGCCAGAGTGAGATGATCTCACAGATAATGGGGCTCTTCCTTCCTGGTGGTTATGAATAAGTAATAGTGTGACACCCTTGCCCTCTAGTGGATGTGGATAGTACTGAAACAGGAAAGATGCCTCCTATCTGACTTGACCTTCAGTTGCTCAGGTGCTCTCTCTGATCCTTGTGGTAGAGCATCCTGAATTCAGTTTTGGCCAGTAGACTCCATTTTGACAAAATTGGAAGTGTTTAGAAACTGGAAGATGGGGACGGAACTTGGTAGATGGCTCAGCGGTTAAAGGCAATTGCTTGCAAAGCGTGATGGCCCAGGTTCAATTCCTCAGTCCCCACATAAAGCCAGACAAAAAGTAGCACATGTATCTGGAGTTTATTTGCAGTGGCAGGAGGCTCTCATGTGCCTATACTTACTTTATCCCTCCCTCTCTTTCTAAAATATTCAGTAAAAATATGGCTGGACGTGGTGGCGGCAGAGGTAGGAGGATCACCATGAGTTCAGGGCTACCCTAAGACTACACATAGTGAGTTCCAGGTCAGCCTGGGCTAGAGTGAAACCCTACCTCAAAAAACCGAAAAAACTACAAAAAGGGAAAAGATGATAACTTTACATTTACAAGAACTTCAGTCTCTTCAGTCACAAAAATCACCTTTAGAAAGCTGCCTGCAAACTGGTAAATTTTCAGTGGAAAAAAAATGTTCTAATACCAGTTGAAGGTTTTACCATTTTAGTGTTAGCTAAAATTCAAAATGTTCCCATCAAGATGGGTGTGAGTAAGGTCAAAGCACTTGATATATTTAATGAAAATGTCTTTAAGGGCTGGTTAAAGCACTTGCCTACAAAGCCTAATGACCAGAGTTTAATTCCCTAAAACCCACGTAAAGACAGATACACAAAGTGGCACATGAACCTGGTGTTCATTTGCAATAGCTGAAGGATCTGACATGACCATTCATTCTCTTTCCCTTCTTGTAAATAATAAACAAAAATATTTAAAAAATAAAAAAAAATCGAAAAAGAACAAACTTAAAGAAATTGGAAGATGGAACTTCTCAAACATACTTGAGTACTGGATGTGACCTTGGGATGAACCACGAGTTAATGTTCAAGCTTGTACCTCAGTACCAGATGATGTAGCAAGACTTCTTTTTCTTTTCTCGAGGTAGGGTCTAGTTCAGCCTGACCTGGAATTTACTATGCAGTCTCAGGGTGGTCTTGAACTCACAGCAATCCTCCTACCTCTTCCTCCCAAGTGCTGGGATTAAAGGCATGCGCCACCATGCCTTTTCTCTTCTCTCCTGTCCTCTCCTGTCCTCCCCTCCCCTCCCCACCCCTCCCTTTCTTTCTCTCTTTCTCTTCCTTCCTTCCTTTCTTATCTTTCCTTTTTTTCTTTTTCCCTCCCCTCCCCTCCTCTCCCCTCCTTTTGTTTTGTTTTCTTTTCTTTCTGTAGGGTCTCACTCTAGCCCTGCCTAACCGGGAATGCACTCTGTCATCTCAGGTTGGCCTGGAACTCTCATCGATTCTCCTACCCCTGCCCACCGTAACCCCCCACAGTGCTAGGATTAAAGGCATGTGCCACCATGCCTAGCCCTGCCTGTTATTTTCTGAGTCAACAAAATTCATAGGAAGAAAAAGTAGTTTTAATCTAATTGTAGGTTGCCTTTAAAAATTTTAAATTGGATCTGGCTCAGCAGATAAGGGCACTTGCTTGCAAAGCCTGCTGGCGTGTGTTTAATTCCCAAGCAGCCATGTAAAAGCCAGATGCACAAAGTGGTACATGTGACTGGAGTTTGTTTGCAAGAGCAAGATGTCCTGGTGCATCTCTACTTTCTCTCCTTCTCTTGCAAGTAAAAAGCCCCAAAAGATCAGCCTACCATTCGTAGAATGGAGAGGATAATCTCTGTAGTAGAGTTGGGGTTAGTCCTTCCTTGACGATGAGGGTAATAGGAATATTCAAGAAAATAAACTTAACTGTTTGATTCTTTGTTCTTCCAAAACTTTGCAGGAGCTATGAAGACATGATTGGTGAGGAGGTGCCATCGGATCAGTACTATTGGGCTCCTTTGGCCCAGCATGAGCGGGGAAGTTTAGCAAGCCTGGATAGTCTGCGCAAGGGAGGTGCTCCACCTCCCAACTGGAGACAGCCTGAGCTGCCGGAGGTGATTGCTATGCTGGGATTCCGCTTGGACGCTGTTAAGTCCAATGCAGCTGCATACCTGCAGCACTTATGCTATCGCAATGACAAGGTGAAGACTGATGTTCGAAAGCTCAAGGGCATCCCAGTGCTGGTAGGATTATTAGACCACCCCAAAAAAGAAGTGCACCTTGGAGCATGTGGTGCTCTCAAGAATATCTCTTTTGGACGTGACCAAGACAACAAGATTGCCATAAAAAACTGTGATGGTGTTCCTGCCCTTGTGCGACTGCTCCGAAAGGCTCGTGATATGGATCTTACTGAAGTCATTACTGGTGAGTTCTAGATCTGAGCAAGTTGCTTGGGGGTCACTTATTCCTAGAATTAAAGAGCTAGAGGGATTTACCTTTAGCTTTTGACTATATGTTCTAAAATGGTGACCTGTGGTTCAAATCCACCTCACAGATTTATTTAGGTAACACAGAATTTAAAAAATCATTTGCAAGCTGGGCGTGGTGGCGCACGCCTTTAATCCCAGCACTCGGGAGGCAGAGGTAGGAGGATCGCTGTGAGTTCGAGGCCACCCTGGGACTACATAGTTAATTCCAGGTCAGCCTGGACCAGAGTGAAACCCTACCTCGAAAAAAAAAAAAAAAGAAGAAGAAAAAAAAAATCATTTGCTAGTGCTTATAATTCTTCATGGTAGCTTCTGTTAAGTGTGGGGGAAGTATGAGGGAGTTAAATCTGTTTCTCCCTGCTAGCACTTGGTCTGAGCTGATTTGAGGGCATGTGTTCTTCAGTTTGCAGCAATCTCCAATACATTCTGTTATTTCTGACCAATGTCTGTCAAAAAGGAAGATGTCTCCCATTCACATGGAAGCTGCATGTCAATGCCATTTACCCACACAAAGTCTTGTAATTTGTTCTAAATGTCTGCCTGTCTTATCTGTCTGGCCTTTGTAGAACTTGTGATCCTTACTTTGTTCAGAATAGTAATTTTCCAGATTGTGGGTAGTGATCCATTAGTGTGAAATGAACACAATTTTGTGGGTCATAATCATCATTCTAGAGAAAGATAGAAAAAGAAATTCTATACATGATTAGTTCTCAATTGGGAGAGATTTTGGCCCCCAGAGAACATCTGCAGTGTTGAAGTTGGGTTTGACTGTGATAATCTGAAGTGGAGTAGAGAGTGCTCTTGGCATCCTGGTGAACAGAGGCTAGGAATACTGGTAAACATCTAACAATGGACAGCACAGCTTCCTACAACAAAAGATTATGTGACCTAAAGTGACGGTTGCTGGGTGGAGAACCTGGTATAGATTATTGAGCATTGCTTATCCTGTTGTGATCTGTATGTTTGTATTGAACTAGAGCATAAAATATATTTGTTAGCATGGGTCATAAGCAGAAGCTTTGATAACACTACAGAGTCATATGGGCTCCACGAAGGACACATATTTGATTGTTGAGGAACAATAGAAGCATGGAATAGTGGGTTTTCTCTGATACTCTTCAAGCACATCTTGAGTACTGGTAAGCTCTTTGAATTGTTCCTGCCAGGAACATTGTGGAATCTCTCATCTCATGACTCAATCAAAATGGAGATTGTAGACCATGCACTGCACGCCTTGACAGATGAAGTGATCATTCCACATTCTGGTTGGGAGAGAGAACCTAATGAAGATTGTAAGCCACGCCATATTGAGTGGGAGTCGGTACTCACCAACACAGCTGGCTGCCTTAGGTAAATGAAGGTTTATATGAGAATAGAAAGACTGAATTTTTACTGGGTCTGGTGGCATAGACCCATAATCCCAGCTACTCCAGGGATAATAAGTTCATGGCCTACCTGTACACTACAGAGTGAGTACAGGCTTGTTGGATAACTTTGTAAGACTCTATCTCAAAAGGGGGTTTAGGGGCTGGAAAAATGGCTTAGTGGTTAAGGCATTTGCCTATGAAGCCAAAGGACCCAGGTTCGATTCCCAGGACCCATGTCAGCCAGATGCACAAGGGGCACATGCATCTGGAGTGGCTAGAATCCCTGGTGTGCTCATTCTCTGTCCATCTCTCTTGTATGTTTCTCTCTGCTTGCAAATAAATAAAATTAAAAAAAAAATGTAGTAGAGTGCTTACTTGGCATCCACAAGGCCCTAGTTTTAATCTTTAGTACTATATACCCCCCCCCCAAAAGAAAAAGATTAAATTTTGGTGACTGATATCTTTTCTTTAAGAGAGAGAGAGATAGATTTTTGTTTGGTTGTGGAGGTAGGGTCTCGCTGTAGCCTTTGCTGACCTGGAATTTAGGGTGGCCTTGAATTCACAGTGATTCTCCTACCTTGCCCTCCTGAGTGCTGGGATTAAAAGCGTGTGCCACCATGCCTAGCCTAAGGAACCAGGTTCAATTCCCCAGTACTCACGTAAGCCGGATGCACAAGTGGTGCGTGCGTCTGGAGTTCATTTGCAATGGCTAGAGGCTCTGGTGCACCCATTCTCTCTCCTCTCTGTCCATCTGCCTCTTTCTCTTAAATAAATAAATAAATTTAAAAATTTAAAAATAACAATAATAGGGGGCTAGAGAGATAGCTCAGTGGCTAAAGGTGCTTGCTTGCAATGCCTGATGGCCTGAGTTCAATTCCCCAGTACCAATGAGACCCTACCTCAAAAAATAACAAAAGCAATCTCTCCAGCCTGCCATTATTATTATTTAAAAATATTTTTAATAAAGACAAAGAGACAGGTGTGTTTGTGAGTGTGTGTGTGTGAGAGAGAGAGAGAGAGAAAGAAAGAATGAATGAATATGGGCATGTCAGTGCCTCTAGCCACTGCAAATGAACTCTAGATGCATGCACTACCATGTGCATTTGGCTTAATGTGGGTACTGGGGAGTTGAACCTGGGTCCTTAGGCTTTGCAAGCAAGTGACTTAACCGCTGAGCCATGTCTCCAGCCCATCACCATTGTTATCTTTGAGACAAAGTCTTGCTTTGTAGTCTAATCTGGCCTTGAACTCTTGTTCCTCCTCCTACCTCAGCCTCCCAAGTGTTGGGATTATAGTTATGAGCCACCACACAAGTGCTTGGCTCCCTCCTCCCCCTCCTCTCTCCTTTCCTCCCCTTCTCTTTCCTCTCCTTTTTTCCAGGCAGGGTCTCACTCTAGTTTAGTGCCCAGGCTAATCTGGAACTCACTCTGTAGCCCAGGATGTCCCTAAACTCATGGCATTTCCCCTACTTCTGCCTCCTGACTGCTGGGATTAAAGGTGTGAGCCACCACACTTGGCTAGTGTACTTTACTCCCCTCTCTGAGATAGGGTCTCACTCTAGCTGACCTGGAACTCACTCTGTAGTTCCAGGCTGGGCTGGAACTCACACAGCAATCCTCCTATCTGCCTCCTGAGTGCTGGGATTAAAGACATGTGCCACCATACCCTGCTAGTGTACATGTTTAATCCTGACTCCATGGATTTATAAATTGATCATATGGAGACTGTCAGCCAACTTTGTCTCAAGTGTAGAGCCTTGTTTGTAATAGGTATTGATTATAGTGAATAGAACACGTTGATGTTGAGATATTTAAGAGAGCCTTCTGGATTTGAGTCATTTTTAGCACCTTCTGGTTCCCCTCAGGAATGTAAGCTCAGAGAGGAGTGAAGCTCGCCGGAAACTCCGGGAATGTGATGGTTTAGTTGATGCCCTCATTTTCATTGTTCAGGCAGAGATTGGGCAGAAGGATTCAGACAGCAAGGTAAGTTAATAGCTCAGTAATTTCATTCACTGCATGCATGAGGTACTTGTAGTTCAGGCTATCAGATAATGTGAAATAGTTATGCCAGTCCCTTCTTAAAATTGGCATTCAGTTGTAAAGAAAACAGTTTTCTTCAGAATTCCTTTCATATATGCACTAAAGCTGCTTAGTAGTCTTCAAAGATTGTATGTTTCCTTTTTTTTTTTTTGGTTTTCTAGGTAGGCTCTCACTTTAGCTTAGGCTGACCTGGAATTCACTATGTAGTCTCAAGGTGGCTTCAAACTCATGGTGATCCTCCTACCTCTGCCTCCCAAGTGCTGGATTAAAGGCGTGCGCCACCACGCCTGGCTAGATTGTATGTTTTCTAAGTAGGGAAAAGAGTGGCCTAAATTTTTGAGCCACACACCAAATAATGGTGGAAACCATTATATATCCATAGTGAGACCTTCTGTTAGCCTGAAGATACAAGGATTTGGGGAAGCATGGGGTACTGAGGAGGTATCCTAAGAGATGATGGGTCAAGTGTTTTTGTTTTGTTTTGTTTTGTTTTGTTTTGAGGCAAGCCCAACAGATTGGCCTTTGTTTATTATTATTATTTTGATTTTTAATACATATTAAAAATTTATTATTATTTATTTATTTGAGAGCGACAGAGAAAAAGAGGCATATAGATACAGAGAGAATGGGTGCACCAGGTCCTCCAGCCACTGCACATGAACTCCAGATGCGTGTGCCACCTTGTGCATCTGGCTTACATGGGTCCTAGGGAATCGAGCCTTGAACTGGGGCCCTTGGGCTTCACAGGCAAGTGCTTAACTGCTAAGCCATCTCTCCAGGCCCTGATTTTGTTTTTTTAATGTGAGAGAGCAAGAGAGAGAATTGGTGCACCAGGGTCCCCAGCTACTATAATCAAACTCCAGATACTTATGCCACCTACTGTGCATGTGCAACTTTGTATGCTTGCGCCACCTTGTACATCTGGCTTACGTGGGACCTCGAGAATAGAACATGGGGTTTTAGGCTTCACTGGCAAGCACTGTAACCACTAAGCCATCTCTCCAGCCCAAACTATGCATTTTAAGGTTGATATTTTATTGGCAACTTACATTTCCTTAGAAATCACCATAGGCATTGTTTTCTCCTATTGAACTTTTGGTCTTGTGTCCCTTAGCTTGTGGAGAACTGTGTCTGCCTCCTTCGGAACTTATCCTATCAAGTTCACCGTGAAATCCCACAGGCAGAGCGTTACCAAGAGGCACCGCCCAGTGTTGCTAACAATACTGGGCCACATGCTGCCAGTTGCTTTGGGGCCAAGAAGGGCAAAGGTGAGTTGTAATTCCTGCTCTATAGTGTGGAATAGGGAAAGGAAGGAACATTTAGCTTTAGGTACTTGCAAACAGTATGAGAGTCTATCTTTTTGCTCTGTTGCTGCTACTTCTCTTACTTTGTATACTTTGTGGTGGAGGTGGTGGAGGCGGCGGTGGTGGTGGTGGAGGTGATGGAGGTGGAGGTGGTGGCAGCAGCTGTGGTGGTGGACCTGGGAGTATGGCAGTCCTAGTGGTGGAGGCGGTGGTGGTATATCAGTGTATGGGGCAGTTTAAGACAAGAACTCAACTAACCTGGGGCCTTCTTCCCCATTCCTCCTTTGTGTTTCCTGTGTGTTTCTTCTCTGTGCTTTCCTGCTTACTTGCCCATGATGCTGTTGACATCTTTCTCCTGCATTCGCTTCCTTCACTTCTCTCCTCTGCTTTCCACCTTGGTGATGCACTGGAAGATGAGTGGTTCTCCAGAGGTGAGTGGATTCTTTTAAGGCACTTGTCTACTTCTAATTTGCATGTTTTGGTTTTCCCTTCTCAAATGTTTCCTTGCCTAACTCTTCCCTCTGAATGCATGTAGGAAAATTCAGTTGAGGAAAAGCAGTTAAAATTTAGCTCTCTGAGCTCTTGGGTCATGGCATGCCATTTCTGGGGGCAGTCTCTGTTATCAGAACTCAGGTCAGCAGCAACAAGAGTGATTATCCTTGTACCAGTCTGCTGCTGGGTTTTGTCCTTGTTTCTGCCTAGCCCTCTGCTGGGAAAGGTATGAGTGGGGCTCCCTTTCTTTTGCCCCTTTTGATGCATCTCTGATCTGAAGATTCTGACTGAAGGATGAAAAATATGTCAGTTGGAATTTTACCTTTCATGAACTCATCACACGTGTTCTCCCTGCTTTCTTTCCCATGCTATAGGGAAAAAGCCCACAGAGGATCCAGCAAATGATACAGTGGATTTCCCTAAAAGAACTAGTCCTGCTAGAGGTAAGTATCCTTTTTCTCAGTTTCTAAATGTTTCATACACGTAGTCCACAGGTATAATATCTGGTTATGGTGACAGCATGCTTTCACTATTCTCTGTGACTTAAGGATTTGAAATGATGGTGAGGATACTGGGAAAAACTTACAAAGGACTGCTTGTTAAGGCAGGGTTTTAATTACTTGAGGATTGGATAAGGCCCTGACGATAGTCTAAAGGAAGAAACTAAGTTGGGCGTGATGGCTCATGCCCATGGGAGGCTGCTGCAGGATGATTGCTGTGAATTCAGGCCCAGCCTGGGCTACAGAGTAAAACTCTGTCTCAAAAAAAAAAAAAAAAAGGAGGAGGTTCCTAGATAAATGGCTTAGTGGATAAAACAACACAGCTGTGGTACTTGAATTCAATCCCCAGACTGTGTGTAAAAAGCAGAAAACCACGAAAGGCTTCTGTAATCCCAGCATATCATTTTGATGCTCATGGTGAGATGGGAGACGGAGACAGAGACAGGACAATTTCCTAGAAGTCTGTGTTGATCGCAGCAAAGTATAACAGAGCGAGAATCCAGAGTGGGGAGCCCTGCCGCAAATGAGGTTCATACCTGAGGACTGACCTGAAAGTGGTTCTGGGACCTCCATAGGGCACACTGTGGTATACGCACACCTTCACCCACATGTCTGTAGTCACACACAGATATGCACATGCTTGTGCAAATAAATTTTAAAAAATTAAAGGATATTAAAGGGGGTGCTGGAAAACATAGCTTAGTTGGTAAAGTGTATACCTTTGGAATCATGAAGCATCAGTCCTTAGAACTCAAATAAAAGAAAATGCCAAGCATGGTGGTATGTGTCTGTAACCTTAACACTGGGAAGGTGCAGACAGGCAGATCTCTGGGTCTTGCTGGCTGGTTAATCAAGCATCCTAAGGGAATTTCAGTGAGAGACCTTGTCTTTTAAAAGATGAATGATGTCTGAAAAGAATTATACCTGAGCTCATTGCCTGGCCTCCACACTTACCTGCACACACATCCTCCCATCTTCATATGCAAAGATTTAGCTACTGAAAGCAGCCACTACAGTTTTGGGGACTTAAACTTTACTGTTAGAAGAAGCTTCTTTACCACAGTTTAGATCTTTGGACCCATTGTATTAATGAATTTAAAGTGTACAGCTCTCCATGAATATGAAAAATATAAATGTTAAGTCTACAATAGTTTTTTTCATTTAGTCATAGCCACTGTAGGATGAATGGCTGAGTTACATTAGAAATAATTCATCTGAGATGAGGCATCTTATCTATCTATCTATCTATCTATCTATTTATTTAGTTATTTATTTGGAAGCAGAGAGAGGGAGAGAATGGGTATGCCAGGGCCTCTAGCCACTGCAAAAGAACTCCAGATGCATGTACCACTTTGTGCTTTACATGGGTACTAGGGAATCAAACTTGGGTCATTAGGTTTTGTAGGCAAGCACCTTAACCACTGAGTCATCTCTACAGCCCAGATGAGGCCTCTGTGAGTTTGAGTGGTATTGATAGGCTAACTGAATCTCCTGAGTACTTGTGATGGAAGCTGTGATATATGAGAACCAAGGATAGAGAGAGATTTGAATATATATGATGGAGTTGATTTCTGTTCTGTTTTAACATAGGCTAATTGTTTTTAAGAAGGCATGCGCTCTGCTAAGCATGGTGGTGATATTTGGCTGTAGTTCCAGAACTCAGGAGGCCGAGGCAGGCCTGGCTTTGTAGTGAGTTTCAGGCCACTCTCAAAAACAAATCAGCTGGGTGTGGTGGTGCATGCCTTTAATCCCAACACCTTGAAGGCAGAGGTAGGAGGATTGCCATAAGTTTCAGGCCACTCTGAGACTACATAGTGAATTCCAGGTCAGCCTGGGTTAGAGGGAGACCCTACCTTGAAAAACAAAAACAAACAAACAAAAATCAAAGAAAAACTGAAAAATTCTTCCAGCTCTTCTTGACTTTATCAGTCCTCTGGTTCTTGAGTGTCTGCTTCAGTTACTTTTGTAATAGGTCTCATGTTTATGTAGTCATATTCCTAAATTTAAATGCATTTTAAAAACATTTTAATTGTAAATTTTTTTTTTTTTTTTTTGAGGTTGGGTCTCACTCTGGCCCAGGCTGTCCTGGAATTCACTATATAGTCTCAGGGTGGCCTCGAATTCATGGTGATCTTCCTACCTCTGCCTCCTGAGTGCTGGGATTAAAGGCGGGTGCCACCACGTCGGCTTTTAATTTTTATTTATTTATTTATTCATGAATGAGAGAGATAGAGAGTGGGCATGTCAGGGCCTCTAGCCATTGCAGATGAACTCTAGATGCATGTACCACTATGTTCATATGGCTTACATAGATACTAGGGAATTGAACCTGGTTCTTAGGCTTTGTAGGCAAGTGTCTTAACTACTAAGTCATCTCTGCAGCCCTTAAATGCATTTTTTGGGAGGGTCTTGCTATAGTCCAGGCTGAAATTAATCTCAGACTGGCCTGGAATTTACAGCAGTCCTCCTACCTTAGCCTCCTGAGTGCTGGGATTAAAGGCATGCGCCACCATTCCTGGCTGTTAAATGCATTTTTAAAAATTATGCTAAATTGTAGAAGATGCTCTGAATATCATTTTGAACTTGGGGAAGAGCTAAAAAAGCGCAGCAACAACAATGAAAGTCCAGGCATGGTGACACATAAGTGTAAGCCCTTTACTGAAAGAGGATAAAGCAGGATTATGAGTTTGAGACCAGTTTGAATTATGCAATAAGACCCTGTATCAAAAGACAAAACAGGCTGGGCATGGTGACGTAGGCCTTTAATCCCAGCACTTGAGAGGCCTAGGTGGGAGATCACCATTTGTTAATTCCAGATCAGCCTGGGCTAGACCTTACTTTGAAAAACCAAAATAAACAAACAAATAAATAAAAGATATGAAAACAAACTGGGGAGATGGGTTAGTGGGTAAAAGCACTTGCTATACAATCATGATCTGAGTTAAGATCCCCATGTAAAAGTTAGACATAGGGGCCGGATGTGGTGGTGCACGCCTTTAATCCCAGCACTTGGGAGGCAGAGGTAGGAGGATCCTTGTGAGTTCAAGGCCACCCTGAGACTCCATAGTGAATTCCAGGTCAGTCTGGTCCAGAGTGAGACCCTACCTCGAAAAACTGAAAAAAAAAAAAAAAAAAGTTAGACATAGTAGTAATGCCAACACAGCCATGATGAGATGAGTGGCAGAGATTTGTGGACCAGTTAGCCTGACTTATGCAGCAGTGGACATTAAGAGAACCTGCGTCAAACAAGATGGAAAGTGAGGATCTATAATACCCAAGGTTGTTCTCTGACCTCCATACATGCATCTGTACTCATACATACGCACGCACGCACGCGTGCGCACACACACACATACATGCACACGACAAAGCAAAGCAAGGTGGACGTGGTGGTGCATTCCTTTAATAACAGCACTTGGGAGGTTGAGGTAGGAGGATTGCTGTGAGTTCGAGGCTAGCCTGAGATTCTTAGTGAATTTCAGGCCAGCCTGGGCTAGAGCAAGACTTACCTCGAAAAACCAAAAATAAATAAATAAATAAACAAACAAAACCTGAGGCACAGAGTCAAGCCTCTGAGTGTGCTGAGTGGATAAGAATTCAGGGAGTCTAATGATTAGGAACATGAATCTATCAGAAGAGCTAGAGCCCAGTTTACAGGTATTTATTAGCCTTTTCTGCCTTCTTGCCCCTTCTTGTACAGGCTATGAACTCTTATTTCAGCCAGAGGTGGTAATGGATATATCTCACTACTTAAGGAGAGTAAGACTCCTGCCATCCTAGAAGCCTCTGCTGGAGCTATCCAGAACTTGTGTGCTGGGCGCTGGACAGTGAGTACCTTTTTGAAAATGGACGGGAGATGAAAAGCATAGGTAACTATTTTGCTGCCATTTGTAATCTGCTTACCACTTTCCCTGTGCTTTATAGTATGGCCGATATATCCGCTCTGCCCTGCGTCAAGAGAAGGCTCTCTCAGCCATAGCTGACCTCCTGACCAATGAACATGAGCGGGTAGTGAAAGCTGCATCTGGAGCACTGAGAAATCTGGCCGTGGATGCTCGTAACAAAGAGTTAATTGGTAAGGATTTGAACGCCAACTTGTACTTCAGCTTCTAGCACAGCCCTGGAAGCCAGCAGGTGTTTAGTCATTTATTTGTTAAAATCACTAAAGGGACACTTGGTGTGGTGGCGCATGCCTTTAATCCCAGCACTCGGGAGGCCAAGATAGGAGGATTACTGTGCGTTCAAGGCCACCCTGAGACTACATAGTGAATTACAGGTTAACCTGGACTAGAGCAAGACCCTATCTTGGAAAAACAAAAATCACTAAAGGGAAGGTGCCTGGCCCTCCATAGTTCATGTTTCTGAATGTTGGTCATGGTTTGATTTTGGGAAAAATAAGTGATGATTCTTCAAAAATAGAATTAAGGGGGCTGGAGAGATGGCTTAGCGGCTAAGCACTTGCCTGTGAAAGCCTAAGGACCCTGGTTTGAGGCTCCATTCCCCAGGACCCACGTAAGCCAGGTGCACAAGGTGGCACATGCACCTGGAGTTCATTTGCAGTGTCTGGAAGCCGTGGTGTGCCCATTTTCTCTCTCTGTCTCTGCCTCTTGCTCTCTGTGTCTGTCTGTTGCCTTCAAACAAATAAAAATAAACAAAAAAAAATAGAATTAAGAACAGCTATTATTTATTGAGCATTGGTGCTGTTGCTGGTCATTGTTAGGAAATTCTCTTTTCATTTACTCAGTACCACTTTGCAGAGGTCCTTTTTTTAAAATTTATTTTTATTTATTTGAGACAGAGAGAAAGTGAGAATGGGCATGCCAGGGCCTCTAGCCACTGCAAACAAACTCTAGATGCGTGCGCCACCATGTGCATGTGGTTTATGTGGGA
Organism: Orientallactaga sibirica; assembly: GCA_036365145.1. NCBI lineage: Eukaryota > Metazoa > Chordata > Mammalia > Rodentia > Dipodidae > Orientallactaga > Orientallactaga sibirica. Next base: position 269,846 of record JAEOAD010002615.1, on the reverse strand, counting down.
CCTGGAGAATTGAACCTGAGTCCTTAGGCTTCTTAGACAAGCACCTTAACTGCTAAGCCATCTCTCCAGCCGTCCCCCTCCCCATCCCCTGGTCTTTTTTTGTTTTTTTGTTTTTCAAGGTAGGCTTTCACTCTAGCCCAGACTGACCTGGAATTCACTATGTAGTCTCAGGGTGGCCTTGAACTCATGGCAATTCTCCTACCTCTGCCTCCCAAGTGCTTTTTTTCTTTTTTTTTTTTTTTTTTTTTTTTTTTTTTGGTTTTGCAAGGTAGGGTCTCACTCTGGTCCAGGCTGACCTGGAATTAACTATGTTGTCTCAGGGTGGCCTCGAACTCTCGGCGATCCTCCTACCTCTGCCTCCCGAGTGCTGGGATTAAAGGCGTGCGCCACCACGCCCGGCCTTTTTTTCTTTTTAAATTTGGTTTTTCAAGGTAGAGTTTTACTCTAGCCCAGGCTCCCCTGAAATTTACTCTGTACTACCAGGTTGGCCATGAACTCACAGAGATCATCTTACCTACTTCCTGAGTCCTGGGATTAAAGGTGTCCTCTACCACACCCAGCCCTTTTTTTTTTTTAATAATAGGATAAAGAAATAGGGTGAAAGAAGTTAGCTTATTTGTCTGAGTTAATATAGTTAATGAAAGAGTCTAGGTTGTTAACTTTTTTTTTTTTAATATTTTATTATTTATTTATTTATTTGAGAGAGATACAGAAATAGGCAGGGAGAGAGAGAGAGAGAGAGAGAGAGAGAGAGAGGAGAGAGAATGGGTGTGCCAGGGCCTCCAGCCACTGCAAACGAACTCCAGATGCATGCACCCCCTTAATCTGGCTTACGTAGTCCTGGAGAATAGAGCCTCAAACTGGGGTCCTTAGGCTCTAGGCAAGTGTTTAACCGCTAAGCCATCTCTCCAGCCCCCATCTTTTTTTATTTATTACATTCATATGACTGTTCCCTTGAATTATTACAGTATTGAGCTTTGCTTTTGACTGAAAAGATTACTAGCATATTTGACATGCAATGCTCATTTATTGTTTGAATATGATTGAAAAAAAAAAGAATTGAAGGAAAGACAGTGAGTTCATGTTCTTCTATGCTGTTTGTCTTTTTTGTTTGTTTGTTTGTTTTTTATTTATTTGAGAGTGACAGAGAAAGAATGGGCGCACCAGGGCCTCCAGCCACTGCAAGTGAACTCTAGATACATGCGCCACCTTGTGCATCTGGCTTACGTGGGTTCTGGGGAATTGAGCCTCAAACTGGGGTCCATAGGCTTCACAGGCAAGCACTTAACCACTAAGCCATTTTCTCAGCCCTTTTTTTTGTTTGTTTGTTTCTTTGAGGTAGCTCTCTCTCTAGTCCAGGCTGACCTGGAATTCACTCTGTAGTCTCAGGGTGGCCTTGAACTCACAGCAGTGCTCTTACCTGTGCCTCCCAAGTGCAGGGATTAAAGGTATAAGCCACCACACCAGGTCTCTTTGCCATTTTACTATGGTAATCCTTTAGAATAATGAAGTTATCTGTATGGATAGAACTTATACTTGATGTGATTAATATAAAGAATGTTGTAAGGCTTCTCATGATCTGACTGCCTTTTCTCACTATATGTGCCTCTTCTGTATTATTGCTATAGGCAAACATGCTATTCCTAACTTGGTAAAGAATCTCCCAGGAGGTCAGCAGAATTCCTCCTGGAATTTCTCTGAGGACACTGTGGTCTCTATTTTGAACACCATCAATGAGGTTATTGCTGATAACTTGGAGGCTGCCAAAAAGCTTCGAGAGACACAGGGTATTGAGAAGCTGGTGTTAATCAACAAATCAGGGTGAGTTTACACTTAAATCATAGCTGGAAGAATTTAAGTATGACATGAGGGTTGCTAAAAGGACCTTTCCATTTTTCTTTTCTGAGATTTCTTACTTTCATGTAAAGTGTGAAGAGGTATTGATCTATTTTCAGTATTAATGTTCGTTCATAGACTCTTAGATCAAACAATATTTTATATCTGTTTTGAACAGAATACAAAATTTGGTGAAAATTTGATTTCACCCATTTTAGAATTTACATTTTTAAGTTGGATGTGGTGGTGCACGCCTTTAATCCCAGCATTGGGGAGGCGGAAGTAGGAGAATCACCGTGAGTTCGAGGCCACCCTGAGACTACATAGTGAATTCTAGGTCAGCCTGAGCTAGAGTGAGACCCTACCTCAAAAAACTAAAAAACAACAACAACAACAACAAAGAATTTACATTCTTTTTTTTTTTTAAAATATTTTATTATTTATTTATTTGAGAGAGATACAGAAATAGGCAGGTAGAGAGAGAGAGAGAGAATGGGTGCGCCAGGGCCTCCAGCCACTGCAAACGAACTCCAGATGCATGCACCCCCTTGTACATCTGGCTTACATGGGTCCTGGAGAATCGAGTCTCGAACCGGGGTCCTTAGGCTTCATAGGCAAGCGTTTAACCGCTAAGCCATCTCTCCATCTCTTGTGTTGTATAGGATCTACATGGTCCTGGTCTTACACCCAAACTTCACAATGTGTTATTTTCCTCAATAGGAATCGCTCAGAAAAAGAGGTTCGAGCAGCAGCACTTGTATTACAGACAATCTGGGGCTACAAGGAACTGCGAAAGCCACTGGAAAAAGAAGGATGGAAGAAATCAGACTTTCAGGTATATAATTCTTATGAAACAGAATTTTACTTTAAAACAAACAAAATAAAATGGAGCCAGACATGGTGGTATACACCTTTAATCCCAGCCCTCAGTAGGCATAGGTAGGAAGATGGCTATGAGTTTGAGGCCAGCCTGGAGCTACAGGGTAAGTTCCAAGTCAACCTGAGAAAGAGTGAGACCCTACTTCCAAAATAGAGAGGCTCATGTTTAATGCTTCTGTCTTCTACTTCACTATCCTATTAAATCTGTTTTTTTAAAATAAATATTTTATTTATTTATTTGAGAGAACATGGGCATGCCAGGACCTCTAGCCACTACAAATGAACTCTGGACACATGTGCCACTTTGTGCATGTGGGTTGATGTGGGCACAAGGAATTGAACCTGGGTATTTTGGCTTTGCTGGCAAGCATCTAAACCACTAAGCCATCTCTATAGTCCCTAAATCTTTTTTTTTTTTTTTTCTTCGAGGTAGGGTCTCACTCTGGCCCAGGCTGACCTGGAATTAACTATGTAGTCTCAGGGTGGCCTCGAACTCACGGTGATCCTCCTATCTCTGCCTCCCAAGTGCTGGGATTAAAGGCGTGCGCCACCATGCCTGGCCCTAAATCTGTTTTTGATGCAAGTCTCTCAGCTAGTAAAGGCACTGTTTGTTTTGTTGTTTCTTAAAGAGTTGATTTCTGCTGAAGTAGGTCTACTGTCCTCCTTTGTCATAATTTGAAAGTAGGTGCTGGTGATGGTGAAGGATGATGACAGCCTTTGGAAGTTGTCCCCACATTTACTCTGACCCTTCCAGGGTGACTGTGCTTCACTAAACAGGGTATTTATGAGCTCTCACTAATCTTTTTTTCTTCTTTAATTCTTTCCTTTCTCTCCTTTTCCTCTCCTTTCTCTTTGCTAGTTCAGGTGGATTATGAACTCAATATGTAATTGAAGTTGACTAAACTGATCCTCCTGCCTCTACCTTTCAAGTACTGGGTTTAAAGCTGTGTGCCATGGCCTGGCTTCAACTGCCTTTTCTTTCTTTTTGAGATAGGGTTTCATTTATCCCAAGATGGCCTTTAACTCGCTATAAAGCAAAGGATAGTCTTGAACTCCTGTTCCTCTTGCTTCAACCTCCCAAGTGCTGGCACAGAATGGGTCACCATGCCCAGTTTATGCAGTGCTAGAGATTGAACCTAGGGTGTAATGCATGCTAGCCAGGTATTCTATCAACTGAGCTACATTCCCAGCTCCAATCACCTTTTTCTTTCTTTTTTAAAAAATGTTTGTTTGTTTGTTTGTTTATGAGTGACAGACAGACAGAGAAGGGGAGAGAGAGAGAGAGGGAGGGAGGATGCACCAGGGCCTCCAGCCACTACAAACGAACTCCAGATACATGGGTCACCTTGTGCATCTGGCTTATATGGGTACTGGAGAATCGAGCCTCGAACTGGGGTCCTTAGGCTTCACAGGCCAGTACTTAACTGCTAAGCCATCTCTCCAGCCCCCAATCACCCCTTTTCTAAGAGTTGTAGTTGTAAATAGAAAACAAGAGACCTCAGCATTAGGGAATCAGATGTGTCAGAGGGCCTAGGGCATATGGGTATAGAGAAGGTAAACTGGGAAAGGAAACTTATGCTTGTGAAGACTTTCTGAAGAAGGAGGTATAGGGTTGGGAGGAAAAGCAGGAATACTTGAAAGGGACAGGAAAAAAAAAAAAGGTAAAGGCTGGGGAGCTTGCTCACTGGTTAAAGGTGGTTGCTTTCAAAGCCTGCTAGTCCAGGTTTAATTTTCTAGCCACTCAGGTAAAGGCAGATGGGCATCTGTTTGCAGTGGCAAGAGACCGTGATGTACACATACCCACATATTCACACAAATATATTTTATAAAAAAGAAGTTTTCTTTCTTTTCTTTTCTTTTCTTTTGTTTTTTTTTGTTTTTTGTTTTTCGAGGTAGGGTCTCACTGTGGCCAAATGCTGGGATTAAAGGTGTGTGCCACTATGCTTTTTTATTTGTATTTTTCCAAGGTGGGATTTCACTCTGGCCCAGGCTGACCTAGAATTCACTATGTAGTCTCAGGGTAGCCTTGAACTCACAGTGATCCTCCTACCTCTGCCTCCCAAGTGCTGGGATCAAAGGCATGCATTACCATGCCCAGCCAGTTTTCTGACATTAGATTTTATGTTTGTCTACAGGTGAATCTAAACAATGCTTCTAGAAGCCAGAGCAGTCATTCATATGATGATAGCACTCTTCCCCTCATTGACCGGAACCAAAAATCAGGTACAGTATCCAAAAAGTGCACCCTTCTTCTGTTGTCCACTTCTGTCATTCTTTAATGAGCTTATTAACTAATAAGATATGTGTGTCTGTGTGTTTTTCCAAGTGAGTTAGTCTTTGGGGAGGGAATAATTCTTTATTTTAAGATTATAATACAAAAGAGGATAGGTTGGACCTTAGAAATCAAAACAGGCAACTGTATGGTCATAGGGGTAGCTCCCTGTGATCACAGCATTCAGGGGACAAAGGCAGGAGGATCAAGGTTCAAGACCAGCCTTGGCTACAGAGTGAGTTTGAGATCAAACAGGGCTACATGAGACTCTTTCAAAAAACAAAAAAGAAAATCAAGACAGTCACTTGAGCTGAATGTGCTGCTCTTATTTGCTTGTGAGCTTAGAATCACTGGAAGGTAACTGTAGCTTGTTGGTTTTATTTTTTTCTCCTTTTAAATTTCTATATCTTATCAGTTGATAGGTATTTACTATTGACATTTGGAAAGATAACTGAGTTATTTTGGGTTAGATGTATGTGTGTGTGTATGTGTGTTACTGGTTACTAGGGGTTGAACATGTTAGGGCCTTGGACATGTTAGGTAAGAATTCCTGAGCTATATCCTAGCTAAGGTTAGACCCTTTAAAACCCCTTTACCATGTGAGCAAACACCTTTTCCCCCATGAGATGAATTAAGTGTTTTGTTTCATAAACATTTTCTCATCACTAAAAGTGTGTAGCGTAACCTTTACTATGTTAATGATGTTTGGCTTTAGATTTGATCCGTGGCTCTTCAAGTGTGAGCTAAGGGTCCTAAGACTATACTTGCTGCTGGTGGCTTCGTGTAAACCAGGCTAAGCAACACCCATCTGAATGAGTTGTCTTTAGTACCATGAACTTACTCTATAGTTAATAAAAGAGCCACTTCATAGCCAGGTGTGGTGGTGCACACCCTTAATCCCAGCACTTGGGGAGGCAGAGGTAGAAGGATCACTATGAGTTCAAGACCAGCCTGAAACTACAATAGTGAATTCAGGCTGACTGCGAACTCACTCTGTAGCTCTAGGCTAGCCTTGAACTCACAATGATCCTCCTACCTCTGCCTCCTAAGACCTGGGATTAAAAACATGTGCCAAAGCTGGGCGTGGTGGTGCATGCCTTTAATCCCAGCACTCGGGAGGCAGAGGTAGGAGGATCACCGAGAGTTCGAAGCCACCCTGAGACTGCATAGTTAATTTCTAGGTCAGCCTGGACTAGAGTGAAACCCTACCTTAAAAAAAAAAAAAAAAAAAAAAAAAAAAAAAAAAAAATGTGCCACCACACCCAGCTTTATTTATTTTATTTTTCAAACTATGATTCTTTATCCTGCCCTTCCCCACCCCCAGTAGGGTTTCACTGTAGCTCAGGCTGACCTGGAATTCACTATGTAGTCTCAGATATCCTTGAACTCACAGTGATTTCTGCCTCCCAAGTGCTGGGATTAAAGGTGTGTGCCACCATGCCCAGCTTCAAACTATGATTCTTAAGACATGAGTATTTGGTAGACATGTCCTCAAAAATGAATAGATTATCATGGAGATCAAAATAATTGACACTATTTGCTCCCTAGGTTTTCAAATAACTATTATAATTGGCTCAGTAAGGTGACTCACCTGAAATTCTAGCGTTTAGGAGGTTGAGGCAGGGAGATTGCTGTGAGTTTGAGGCCACCCTGGAGTACATAGTAAGTTCAGGCTATCTTGGATTTCAGAGTAAGACCTTATCTCATAAAAACCAAGAATCTAAACTAACCACACAAGCATAAGGACCTGAGTTCACATCCTCAATGCCATGTAAAAATGCCGGTGTAATTGTGTATGCCTGTAATCTCAGTGCTGAGGAAACAGAGACAAGGGGATCCCAGATACTGTAGTGTGTATCTGTAACCCCAAATCACCTACAGTGAGATGGCGGGTGGACACAGGGGCTTGCTGGCTAGGTTGTGTAGCCAAATTGGTGAGTTCCTGGTTAAGTGGTAACCCCTGTCTCATATAAAGTTGGGAGCAATTGAAGAAGACACCCAACATCAACCTCTGGCCTCCACGTGTACATGTGCATGTGGACACATATGCATGCACACACACCCCACACTAAAAAAATTATAATCTTGAAAAATTTCATGAGCCTCTTTGAGCCTAGTAACTTCCCAATACATAAAATGCCTTTCTAATGAAATATCTGATGATATAGATGTGACTTAAAAAAATGTAAGTACAGGGACTGGGAAGATGGGGAATCAGTTAAAGGTCCTTACTTACAAAGCCCACCAACCTGGGTTCAATTCTCCAGGACCTACATAAAGCCAGATCAAAGTGGCACATACACTTGTGTACACACATTCACATGCAAACAAATTTAAATATGTATGTATAAGAGGACCTAGCATGTCCATAACATGCACACGAACACAAATAAATACCTAATTTTTAAAGAAAAATGGTAGTTTGAGCATACACATATATCTTCTTCCTAGAGCCCCACAAAAATGAAAGCAACCAGGTATCGTGGCTCATACCTTAATCCCAGCACTCAGGAGGCTTGGGTAGAAGGATTGTAGTGTTGTACTGAGTTCAAGGGCATCCTGGGCTAAAGAGTGCGTTCCAGGCCAGCCTAGGCTAAAATGAGAGCCTGGCCTGAAAACAAAACAAAACAAAAAAACAACCAAAACAAAATGAGAACAAACAAATAAAACCAGAATAACCTCCCAGGATGAGAGTGGGAGGCAAACATCAGCGGAGAAGAGAAAAATGTATGTATAATAACAATGTGCTAACTTTTAGAATATTTGCATTGTTCTGTGAACCAGTATCTTTTTTTTGTTTGTGCTTTTTTTCAAAGTAGGGTCTCACACTAGCTCTGGCTGACCTAGAGCTCACTGTAGTCTCAGGGTGGCCTCAACTTCACAGCAAACCACCTACCTCTGCCTCCCAAGTGGTGGGACTAAATGTGTGTGCCTCTATGCCTGGCTGAACCAGTGTCCTTTTTTTTGTTTTTGTTTTTGTTTTTTGAGGTAGGGTCTCACTCTAGCCCAGACTGACCTGGAATTTTTGAACTCATGGCAATCTCCTGAGTGCTGAGATTAAAGGCCCAGACAGCTGGCCTGTTTTGTTTTGTGTTTTGTTTTCAAGGTAGGGTCTCACTCTAGCCCAGACTGACCTGGAATTCACTATAGAGTCTCAGGGTGGCCTTGAACTCATGGCAATCCTCCTGAGTGCTGAGATTAAAGGCGTGTGCCACCACAGCTGGCTTGAACTTATATCTTTTTAAAAAATATTTATTTGGAGCCGGCGTGGTGGCGCACGCCTTTAATCCCAGCACTCAGGAGGCAGAGGTAGGAGGATCGCCGAGAGTTCAAGGCCACCCTGAGACTGCATAGTTAATTCCAGGTCAGCCTGAACCAGCGTGAGACCCTACCTCGCCAAAAAAAAAAAAAAAAAAAAAATATATATATATATATATATATATATATATATATATATATATATATATTATATATTTATTTTGGGAGTGAGGGAAGATGGATGTGCCAGGGCCTCCTGCTGCTGCCAACGAACTCCAAATTCATATGCCACTTTGTGCATCTGGCTTACTTGGGTACTGGGAAATCTAACCTAGGCTGTCAGGTTTTGCATGCAAGCACCTTTTACTGCTGAGCCAGCACTCCATACCTGAACCAACATTTTATGGGTGCTCAATGCCATGACGTTTCAGAATCATACTTGAATAATTTTTTTGAGATGCTTTGCCATGGACCTGGGTTGGCCTGGAACTTGGAGCTATCTTCCTGACTGTGCCTCCTGGGTACTGTAATATGTGCTTGGCTTCTAGGTCCCAAGATTCTAAAGAGGTGTGCAAAAAAATGTAAAATAATGCCTTTTTTAGTTGAAAATGTTTATGATGGGGCTGGAGAAATGGCAAAGCCTAAGAACTGGGTTTGATTCCCCAGTAACCACGCAAAGCCAGATGCACATGGTAGTACATATGTCTGGAGTTTGCATTATCCAGAGCCTCTGTCATGTGCCCATTCTCTCTCTCTCTGTCTCACTCTCAAATTAATAAAATATTTTCAAACTTTATGATTATGCAATAAATTTATTTCTATTTCTTTCTTTCCCTCCCTCTCTTCCTTTCCTTCCTTCCTTCCTTCCTTCCTTCCTTCCTTCCTTCCTTCCTTCCTTCCTTCCTTCCTTCCTTCTTTCTTTCTTTCTTTCTTTCTTTCTTTCTTTCTTTCTTTCTTTCTTTTGCAAAGTAGGGTCTCACTCTGGTCCAGGCTGACCTGGAATTAACTATGTAGTCTCAGGGTGGCCTCGAACTCTCGGCAATCCTCCTACCTCTGCCTCCCAAGTGTTGGGATTAAAGGCGTGCACCACCACGCCTGGCTTAAATTTATTCATTTTTAAAATTTATTTATTTTTATTTTTTATTTTTTTTTGTTTTTTGAGGTAGGGTCTCAATCTAGCCCAGGCTGACCTGGAATTCACTATGTAGTCTCAGGGTGGCCTCGAACTCACGGCGATCCTCCTACCTCTGCCTCCCTAGTGCTGGGATTAAAGGCATGCACCACCACGCCTGGCTTAAATTTATTTCTTAAAGTGAAATAGACATTTGAACTTCTCAGTGAAGTAATTATAATTTACACTAATTTTTTTTTACAAAATAGCATAGGATTATTTATTTACTTATTTTAAAGTGTAGGGATATTTATTATTAGTATTATTTTAAATTATTATTTTTGTATTGACAACTTTTATACTTACATACAAAAAAACCACCTGATATTTCCCTCCCCTCCCCCCATTCCACTTTAGAACTCCAATCTCCATCATATCCCCTCCCTCTCTCCATTAGTCTCTCTTTTAATTTGATGTCATCATCTTTTTCTTCTATTTTGAGGGTCTTGTGGAGGTATTGCTAGGCACTGCAAGGTCATGGATATCGAGGCCAATTTCTGTCTGGGCAGTTGCATTGTAAGAGGTCATAACCTTCCTTTGGCTCTTCCATTCTATCCGCCCCCTCTTCCGCAATGGTCCCTGAGCCTTGGAGGGTGTGACAGAGGTGTTTCAGTGCTGGGCACTCCTCCATCCCTTCTTCTCAGCACTGTGTTGCCTTTTGGGTCATCCCAGTGGTCATCACCATCTGAAAAGAGAAGCTTCTCTAACCAGAAGTGAGAGTAGCGTTAATATGTGAATATGAACATGAAGAATTTACACTAATTTTTTAAATTTTATTTTGGTTTTTCGAGGTAGCGTCTCACTCTAGCCCAGGCTGACCTGGAATTCACTCTGTAGTCTCAGGCTGGCCTCAAACTCATGGTGGTCCTCCTACTTCTGCCTCCCTCCTGAGTGCTGGGATTAAAGCCATGCACCACCACACCTAGTCTCAATTTTTTCCTCTTTGTGTCCTTGGTTTTTTTTGTTTGTTTTTGTTGTTGTTTTGTTTTTTGATGCTGGGGATTGGACCCAGACCCTTAGTTATGATAGCAAGTGTTCTGTTTTGTACTGAGCTATATCTCCATTCCAGATCCTCGTAATTTTTAAGACTGTGGAGGTGATGGGGAGATGACTCAGTAGATAAAGTATGAGTAGCCAAGGTTAGATCCCCAGAACCCACACTATGCTGTACATACACTATAACATGCATTTGTAATCCCAATGTGCCTGTAGCAAGATGAGAAGTAGACAATGAATCTTCTGGAAGCTTGTGGGCTAACTATCCTGGAGAATGCAAGGATATAATGATGAACTAGAGACTGCCTAAAATAAGGTGGAAGGTGAGGACATACCCAAGATTGTCCTCTGTAACACGTACACCATGGTATGCACTTGCCTTCAGCACTGACATATGAACACACATCCCTCCTCCCTCCCAAAAAAGTCTGTAAGGGGGCTTTAGACCAAATAATTTTAAAAAGCTGCTAGCTTAGATCAAAGTGTTCATTATGTTACAGTGTCTAGGAAAGGGATCCAACACTGTAGGGTTGTGATTAGTGCTTGGCACTTACCGGTACTAAGCAGTGAAGGAAGGACAGACCAGTCAGAAAGAGATTGTGTGTATAGGCTTTGCTATGTTAAAGTTTGACTTGGACAATTTTCTAATTCCATCTAGATAAGAAACCTGACCGGGAAGAAATTCAAATGAGCAATATGGGATCAAACACAAGATCATTAGGTAGGTGATAAATTCCTGCTTAATGATGTGGAGCAGTGTTAAATTGGGTTGAGTAGAACTGGCCACCCTGTAGTTTTCTCTCACCCTTATGACAGTCACCCAGGTTGGCCTTAAAATCACTGTCAGCTGAGGATGATTTTGAACTCCTTCCTCACCCTCCTGCCCCTACTTCTCAAGTGGATTACAGCTGTACACCATGATTCCCAACGTGTCCTCTCTCTCTTTCTCTCTCTCTCTCTGTAATTCCCCCTTTGCTAGATAATCACATTGATTTGTCATCCATTAGAAAGGATGTGTGGAAATATGGGAAAACTTTGTCACATGTAGCTGAGGATAATCCTGAACTCATGATCCTCTTCTCACATTTGTTCTTAGAAATCTTCATATGTGTACCACAGACTATCTCCTCTCTCTCTGCTCTTTTTCAGCCTGGCTGATTTACTTGTCTTTCTGGTTGGGTTTGAATTTGTTTCTTGGGGCCAGCTTTCACAGTCTAGGCTGGCCTTGAACTTGCTAGGTAGCTAAGAATGACCTTGAACTCCTGATCTTCCTGCCTACCACTGTTTGTATCTTTGCATTCTATACTATTTTATTTTACTTTATTGTTTTGCTTAATTTTTTGAGGCAGGGTCTCTTATGTAGTGATGGCCTCAAATTCATTATGTAGCTGAGGATGAGCTTAAACTCTTGATTCTCCTCCCACCTCCCAAAGTGCAGGAATTATAGTGTGTACCATAACACCCAGCTCTTTCTGGATTATTTAAAAATTTTGCTTATACTATACCTTCTACTGGAATGTCCCTTCCATTTGCTGTCCTAAATTTTCTTCATCTCTAAAAGCTGAACTCAAATCCCATTCTCCTTTGTGTGGCACTTCCTGTTGCATCATACTTCACTCTCGTCATTTCAGTACCCCCATATGGGCACATCTCTTCAGAATAGTTTTATTACCATAGGTCATACGCTGAATTTTCCTCTTCTCTTCTCTCTCTTCTCTTCTCTCTCTTCTCCTCTTCTCTTCTCTCCTCTTCTCTTCTCTTCTCTTCTCTTCTCTTCTCTTCTCTCTCTTCTCTCTTCTCTTCCGAGGTAGGGTCTCACTCTAGCCCACTATGAAATTCACTATGTAGTCTCAGGGTGGCCTCAAACTCATGGCAATCCTCCTACCTCTGCCTCCCAAGTGCTGGGATTAAAGGTGTGTGCCACCATGCCCGGCTTCTGAATGCTTTTTGTTGTTGTTTTTGTAGTGGTAGGGATTGAATCCAGTGCCAAGCACTCTACCACTGAGCAGTATCTCTAGCCCTGGGCATTTCATATGTACTATTATTCCCCATATCTTATTCCTATTATATTCAGGTTCTCATTAAGTATCAAAGGCGTAACTGTCTTTTTGGAGCATTTCATTTGATAAAGCTCATTTCCCACCAGAGGTGCCTAATTCATGTGTATCTACTTGTACATATATTTTTAAAATATTTATTTATTTATTTGAGAGAGAGAGTAAGAGGCAGAGAGAAAGAGAGAATTGGCACACCAAGGCCTCCAGCCACTGCAAACGAACTCCAGATGCATGCGCCCCTTTGTGCATCTGGCTTACATGGGTTCTGGGGAATCAAACTGGGGTCCTCAGGCTTCACAGGCAAGCCATTTTTCCAGCCCTACTTGCGCAGATTTCACACTAGAAAGGGTTCCACCATTTTTTTTTTTTTTTGTTTCTAGATAACAACTATTCCACACTGAATGAGAGAGGGGACCACAACAGAACACTGGATCGGTCTGGGGATCTGAGTGATATGGAACCATTGAAGGGAACACCCCTGATGGTAAATTCTGTAGAAATTGTGATATGTCTAAGGCTAGTTCTGTCTTGAAGCCTGTGTGGTTTATGTAATAGGGATGGGGAGGAAAAAGAGAAAGAGAAGATATTTTCAGGAAAGTAGGGGTTTTGACCCACCCTGGAATTTCTCGAGATATTATTTTGCACTGGTCACACTGGGAGAAGAGGAAGTGTGTAAAAGGGCTACTGATATGACTAACACTAACTGATCTGTTCTTGCCCCAGTCTGTTCATGGATGTTTTGCCACTCTTTTACTATTACAGTGTGTGTTTCAATTGTCAAATTTTGGGATTTTTCCCTATGTCTGGAACACACTAAGAAGTTCTTATTTTGACTCAGATACTAACAAATTGCATGTGTTCACAGCAGGACGAGGGGCAGGAATCTCTGGAGGAAGAGTTGGATGTGTTGGTTTTGGATGATGAGGGGGACCAAGTGTCTTATCCCCCCATGGTATGTCCTCCAGTCACTCCCAAGCTGGTTCTGAGGAAGGAAGCTCCTATGTGCCGGCAGTTTACCAATCATGCTGCTCTGATCTGGCCCCGGGCACTAGTCTCTGCCGTGTGGGGCTCAGGGATTCTGCTTCTGAGATTATTACCTCTTCAAAGTTGGGACATATAGGTGGTGATGATTCTCCCCTGGGCTGCTTTCCTTCCTCCAGATTCACTCAATTGTCTTTTTGGTTTTCCTTTTTCTTCCAAACTTCTTATTCTCAATCTCATTAACATTCTTTCTCTTTTTTCCTTACAGCAGAAGATTTAGCACCACTCTATCTGCTCCACCTGGGCTTATAATATATATATATATATACTTTTTTTTTTTTTTTGGTGGTGAAATGGACTGATGATTTTTCCTTTTATTTGCTGGACTATTGTGCCAACTGCCAGGCTGCCTCCTGCCCTTATAGCCCCAAGTGGCTGCCTTCATTCCATCAACTCTCAACTTTTTCCACTCAAGTCTTCCCACCCCTACCTCCAATTTTCCCCAAGAAACCTGATTCATTTATTTGCATATTTTGAGAAACTGCTGCAGATTAGCTCTTTTTGCCAGCTCTCCCTGGAACTCTTGGCCTTGTGTGGAGGGAGGGAGAGTGGAAGTCTTCACTGGAAGCTATCGGAAGAACAGAACATTACAAGCTGTATCTATAATGTTCAGCAACTTGACAAGCAATGATTCTGAGACTGTTTTCTTGGTGGGGAAGGGATGTTTTATTTCTTTTGGAGAATGGGAAGTATGAGTTCTTCCCTCATTCCACTGGCTATTTTTGAAGCCAAGAAGGCCGGCAGTATTGGCATATTCTATCTGCAAGAGCCCTCGAGTAAATGAAGGTCTCCTAGAACTGGGATTGAGAACCCTTGCTTCCTCTTCTCCGAGGCAGGGACCAAAAAGGACCTACAGACTCCATCTCTTCTGTCAGCCTCAGGCCAACTTTGGGCTGCTGCTGCCCCTTACCGAGGCTGTCCTTAACCCTCCAACCTTCCTCTCCTACCCTGTGATAAGTCTGCTAACTTGACCATTTGTATAAAGAGGAGAATGCCATGTAAGACTTTGGTTAAGAAGAAGCAGAAAGATGTCTTTTGGGAAGAAGAGGAACCCTTAGGAGGAGCTAAAAGGAATGTATATGAAGCGGTTAGTCTGAAACTGGCAGGAAGCTTCAACGCTGGCTTCCCCCGCCCCATTTCTCCTTTTCCTTCCCTTCTAGGCCTGTCCTTCCTCTCATCCTCCCTGGATTTGTTGGCCAACTACAGGACTTGATGTACATAACTCTGTCCCCTTTGCCCTGACAAGGTGGGGATCACCCTGGCTTTGCCTCCTCTTTGTGCCTTCAGCCTGGGGTGCATCTTCTCCCTTTCTTCCACGTGCCTTTCTTTGCCTCTGCAGTCTCATTCTCCTGATTTTGCAAGTTGGATTTTGTTGTTTTCTTATCTACTATTGACCCTCAGTAGCTGAAAAGAAAGGAGAGGAAAGGTGACCTAGAAAGCCTCAAGTTCTGTTGGGATTGGTGTAGCCTCTGAGAGGGTTTAGTCATAGCCAGCTTTTGCTCAACGGTATGTGGCTGGGGTTTGTAGAAGTGTACTGATAAGCCTTGGTGAGGCTGACAGGAGTCAGTGGTGTGACTGCTGAATTGCCCAGAATTACCAGTTGTCTCTGAGGGGATTATAGGTGGTAGAGGGGGTCTCCCCAATTCTCCTCTCACACCCATAATGCCCTCGCTCACTTTAGTGGATATTGCAGGTTGGTCTAGAGAAATCAGCTGCTATGAGGGTTGATTTTTTTTTTTTATTCTTTTCTTTATTGGTTTCTCCCCTTAATCTAAAAGCTCTATTCAATGCAACTGGAATTCTTTATCCTTCTCTTCCCTTTCCCTAATACATTGAGGCTATGGGGTAGGAGAGAAGTGCACAACCCACCAACCCCCTTCCCCATGCATTAAAATTCCTTATTTACCTCCCTGCTTCCATTTCTTCCTACTCCCATCCACCCTTTCCAGCAAAAAGGAGCCTTTTGCTCTTTGTGATGCTCAGAGCACACTGCACAGGGACCTCCCCCATTCAGAACAGGCTCCACTCTTGGTTTCTCTTGTCCTCTGCTCTTCCTGGTGCTCTTTTTTCTCGGTGGGGTGTGGTTAATAGAATAGCCATGGGCTTTTGGGGACCTTTAACTATTTTGTTTTTCTTCCTTCATTTATAAAAACACTAAACATTCAATTCCAGAAAACCAAAAAATCCCACCTTCCCACCGAACACTACTAAGGGGCATGTCTTTTGCTCCATACCTTTTCCCTTTTTCTTTCTGTCTTGTTAATGCTTTTAAAAACAAATGAGTTTTTTATATAAATAAAGTTTTTAAAGTGTGTATGTGGGAGGTCTGTGTCATTTCTTCACTTCAAGCTGTATTTCTTCCCTCTTTTCATCTTGGTTACTTCTTTAAGTATCAGTGTTCTTTATCTTTCTGGAAAACCAGAAGGAAGTTATACAAGGATGGGTTTATTTTGAGCTGAGTCCCAACTCTTATCAAGCAATATTCTTTTTTTTTTTTTAAATTATTTTTTTTATTGACTTTTAATCTTACATACCAAAAAAAAAACCCACCTGATATTTCCCTCCCCTAAGCAATATTCTTTTTTTAAAAAAAATTTTTATTTATTTATTTGAGAGAGAATAATAGATACACCAGGGCCTCCAGCCACTGCAAACGAACTCCAGACACGTGTGCTATATTGTGCATCTGGCTTATGTGGGGCCTGGGGAATCAAACCTTGATCCTTTGGCTTTGCAGGCAAGTCCCTTAACTGCTAAGCCATCTCTCCAGCCCTACAATATCCTTTTTTTAAAATATATTTTATTTATTTACTTATTTGAGAGAGAAAAAAAGACAGAAAGTGTGTGTGTGTGTGTGTGTGTGTGTGTGTGTGTGTGTGTGTGTGTGAGAGAGAGAGAGAGAGAGAGAGAGAGAGAGAGAGAGGGAAAGAATGGGCACGTCAGGGCCTCCAGCCACTGCAAACGAACTCCAGATGCATGTGCCCCCTTGTGTATCTGGCTTATTCGGGTCCTAGAGAGTCAAACCAGGATCCTTTGGCTTTGTAGGCAAACACCTTAATTGCTAAGCCATCTCTCCAGTCCCCTGCAATATTCTTTTTAATTACACATGTAACATTTTCCTTTTTGTCCAAAGATTCTGTATTGCTAACTCAGAGAGAGGAGACTGGGGTGAAGAATCACTGGCTTCCATAATTTCTGGAGTTATTGTGCACTACTTGACAAGACTACATTGAGGAAATCTTTCTGTACTAAATGGCCCTTTTGAATTTAACACATTGAAGACTGGAAGCTAGCTGTCCCAACAGCCATCCTAATAATATGAAAGAATGTAGACTTCAAAGACATGTACATGTAAGACCGATCACAGGGCCATTATCTTGCTTCTCCAGCTGTCGTGGATTGGGCTTATTGACAGGACATCCTACCAAATTCTGTGGCTGGGTAACAGGTACATAATGTGTTACTTAGGAATTTCCTTCATTGCAGGTGCCAAGGATTTAAACCTATGGGAAGACTCATTTGTTTCTGGGCCCTTGTGTTCTGTCATAATTATAAAACCTCAAGAAATCTGTATAAAATGTTTTCTGAGTGGTCAAAACTGTAAAAACACTTATATATTCCTAATGATGGTCCCCAACTATTTTGTTCAAGTAGGACTTGGAAGTGAGAACATTGCAGGGTGAATGAAACCAGGGAAGCTCAGCACTGTAGTCATTCCTTAGTTGCTTGGTTTGTGTTTACACTGCAATCTCACATTAGAATGACATACTAGAGTTTGTCTTCTAAAGAGAAGCCAAAAGGATGGGCCGTATCCTGGCTATTGGTCAGTAGTCTTTTACTTTCATTCAATTCTTTTATTTATTCACTGGCACTGAGCTAGATAGAAACCCTACTGCATTATTGTAGAGTTTAAATTTAGTGAATTAAGCACATGGATCCAGTCCATGAGAATCTTAAATAGGTAAGATCTATAATACATTCTCATTCCCTCTCTCTCTGTAGGGTCTCACTCTAGCCCAGGCTGACATGGAACTTGCTCTGTAGCCCCAGACTGGCCTTGAACTTAATAGCAGCCCACTTACTTCTGCCTCCCTAGTGCTGGGACTACAGGCATGCACCACCATGCCTGGCTCTTTCCTTTCTTTGAGACACCATCTTGCCATGTTGCTCAGGTTAGTCTCAACCAAACAATTCTGGCTCTGTCTTCCCAGTGCCAGGATTACAGGTTTGACTATAGACAGATATTATTCAAAGATTATAGATCAAGCCCCATTGGTGCCAGCACTCAGGAGGCAGAGGCAAGAGGATAATTCATTTGAGGCCAGTTTGGACTACATGGCAAGACCGTGTCTCAAATATATATATTTGGCTGTGCTTATCTATAAAATGAGGTATAAAATATACTGGTCTGCTGGGCATGGTGGTGTATACCTTTATTTTTAAATTAAATTTTTTGTTGTTGTTTTTCGAGGAATTCATTATGTAGTCTCGGTGGCCTTGAACTCACAGGGATCCTCCTACCTCTGCCTCCCCAGTGCTGGGATTAAAGGTGTGCACTGGTCTGTACAATCCCTATATCTGTTAAGTTTTTTGTTTGGCTGGTTGGTTGGTTTTTTTTTTGAGACACAGTCTTTCTATGTAGACTTAGCTGGCCTGGAACTTGTGGTGATCCTCTTGCCTGAGATTACAGGTGTGGTCTGTAAGCTACTACACCAAACTTTCTGCTAAGGATTTTGACACTGATTTAGTAATGCTTTTGAAGCCTCGTCTTCTTACTCGTCCTGACATTAGAAAACCTTTGGAATTTATCAAGAATTTGTTCATATATTCTCAAATTTGTTACAATCTCAATTTTTTTTTAACTTAGTAAGTCGGTTTATTAAAATAATTGACTTAGGCATCTGCAATGGTGACTTCAACCTCCACTCCTGGCTCAGTTTGATGGAAGTAATCTGCTTAACGATCTCAGAAGGACTGTGTCAATCAATGAGTCGCTTGTGGATTCTCATCTGGAAGCTATCCCATGTCTTGGAACCTTCACCACAAGGTGTTTTCCTTGTAGTTATTCTCAGTGTCTGGGTGGGCATGCGGACTGGTCCTTTCACTTTGAGGTTCTTGTCCTTGGCTCCTCTGATTAAGTCAGCACACACCTCCAGGGACTTCACATTGCGGCTGGTGAGGGTGATCCGGATTCTGTGGCTGTCCACCTCCGGTTCCACGGGTGTCTTCCCGGTGTCCTTAAAGGCCATGGCTGCGGCAGGGCTTCCTGACCAACTTGTTCTCGGCGAAAGCGAACAGCGGTGAGCCAGGAGCAGGAGCAGACGGAAGCTCCGCTGCACCCACAGCCATGTCTCGAAAGCTGTTTTGGTTTTTTGAGGTAGGGTCTCACTCTGACCCCAGACTGACGTGGAATTCACTATGTAGTCTCAGGGTGGCCTTGAACTCATGGCCATCCAAGTGCTGGGATTTAAAGGCGTGTGCCATCACACTGGCTAGACAATCTCAATTTTGGGGGCTGTGGTTAAAAGTTATGATCATCAACAACAAAAAGTATAAAGAGTGTTTAATAATAGGCCTGAGGGTTTTTTTGTTGTTGTTTTTGTTTTTTTTTTTTTGCTTTTTGCTTTTTCAAGGTAGGGTCTCACTTTAGCCCAGGCTGACCTGGAATTCACTATGTAGTCTCAGGGTGGCCTTGAACTCATGGCGATCCTCCTACCTCTGCCTCCTGAGTGCTGGGATTAAAGGCATGTGCCACCACACCCGGCTAGGCTTGAGGTATTTATTTATTTATTTATTTATTTATTTATTTATTTATTTATTTATTTTTCGAGGTAGGGTCTCACTCTAGTCCAGGCTGACCTGCAATTAACTATGTAGTCTCAGGGTGGCCTTGAACTCAGGGCAATCCTCCTACCTCTGCCTCCCAAGTGCTGGGATTAAAGGCGTGCGCCACCACGCCCGGCTTTGGATCAGTCTTTTAATATCATTCTTTCTCATTTTGTCTATTGTTATATCTGAAGAAAGCAGCTTATTTATACTGTGATAGTTGTAAACCCAGTAGACCTAGCTTTCCAGACTTGAGTCAATTCATGAGAATTACTTGGGTTGCTTGTTAAAAATATGGATTCCAAAGCTGGCTGTGATGCAACATGCCTGTAACCTCAGCACTCTGGAGGCTGAGGCAGAAGGATTGTCAAAAGTTTGAGGCTAGAGGTAGGAGGATCACTGGGAGTTCAAGGCCACCCTGAGACTACATAGTGAATTCTCAGCCTGGGCTACAGTGAGACTCTACCTCGAAAAACCAAAAAAAAAAAAAAAAAAAAAAAAAGGCTGCTGGGTGTATCTGTTGCTCAGTGGTAGGGTGCTTACCTGTCAGGTCCAAAGCCCTGAGTCACAGGTTCTCATGATCCATTTTTTTTTTTAAATCTTTGTTGGTTGGTTTATTTATTTGAGAGCGACAGAGAGAGAGAGAACA
Source organism: Orientallactaga sibirica (assembly GCA_036365145.1). NCBI lineage: Eukaryota > Metazoa > Chordata > Mammalia > Rodentia > Dipodidae > Orientallactaga > Orientallactaga sibirica. Next base: position 249,861 of record JAEOAD010002615.1, on the reverse strand, counting down.
GGCATACCAGGACCTCCAGTCACTGCAAATGAACTCCAGATGCATGTGCCACTTTGTGCATCTGGCTTACGTGGGTCCTGGGGAATTGAGCCTTGAACAGGGTCCTTAGGCTTCACAGGCAAGTGCTTAACCACTAAGCCATCTCTCTAGCCCCACCTATGATCCATTTTTAAAATTGATTCAATTGATGGTGGGACTCGATAATCTGAAATCTTGTGAAATGATCCAGGTTATATGAGGTATGTGGTCATTTAATTAACTATTTGTGAGGGGAATGGCTGCACCAGGGCCTGTAGCTGCTGAGACTCCAGGTGCATGTACCATTTCCACTCTACACCTGGCTTTATGTGGATACTGGGGAATCAACCCCATACCAGCAGGCTTTAACTACTGAGCCCTTAACTAACTTCAGACTTAACTAACTTAACTTAACTTAACTTAACTTAACTAACTTCAGACACTGATCTAGCACCTTGCCTCCAAGTGGACTCAGAGCGATTGACTAATTCCATTGGCAGTGATAGTGATTTCATGGTAGGTGTCAATAAGTGATGATGGTAACCATAGGAAGACAGTTCATAAAGGAAACAATGTTTACTTCTAAAGAATTGCTTGCTTAGTAGGGAGAAGCTGGCCTGTGGCATCTGAGTAGGATAACTCCTTATCTTATACATCATGTACAAAGTGCCCAGCCTGCTGGGAGGGGAAGTTGGTAGGGCAGAGAAAATCCGCTGCATCTACTGACTACTGCATTCCTTTTGGCTACAAAGAATACTTCAAGTAGGGAGCAAATGGCCCTTTGTTCAAAGAAGTCAGGTCTGGAAACTGAGTCACTCCAGAGGGGACCTAATTCCCGAATGTATAAAGTTATAAGAACTGGGGGCTGGAGAAATAGTTAGTGGTTAAGCACTTGCCTGTGAATCCCAAGGACCCCAGTACCCACGTAAGTGGATCTGCAGTTCGTTTGCAGTGGCTAGAGGCCCTGGTGCGCCCATTCTCTCTCTTTCTCTCTCCCTCTCTCTCTTTCTCTGCCTCTTTCTCTCTTGTCTGTCTGTTGCTAATAAATAAAAATAAACAAAAATTTTTAAATACATAAGAAGATAGTGCCAGAAACAGATTTATTTCTCTAACTTAGATGCTTAGATTATCCTGCCATGTAAGTGTGTCACTTAAAGCATTAGTTCTTCTGATGCTCTACTCAGAATTCCCTGGCAGATGTGAATGGAGAGAAAACTGGGAGGAAATAAGGTAGGTAAAATGACAATAAACATAATCATTTTGATCTGTTTATATCGCTGAGACTTTGTGTTTTTCTTTTATGTAATATGCAGTGGCTAGGGCCATCCATCCATGCATGAGTGGATTGAATCAGGAGCTTTACCCATGTTGCTGTAATTGTAGGAGCTGCAAGCATTCATGCAAGCTGCAACATTAGCCTGAGAGTGCTAAGCTTCTCTGTTTTCATTGTTGAAAAGGACAGGCTGTTCCACTTTTTTTTTTGTTTTTCGAGGTAGGTGTCACTCTAGCCCAGGCTGACCTGGAATTCACTCTGTTCTCAGGGTGGCCTCGAACTCACGGCGATCCTCCTACCTCTGCCTCCCGAGTGCTGGGATTAAAGGTGTGCACCACCACGCCCGGCTTCTGTTCCACTTTTATATGAAGACACAAGCGATTTCTGTCTTTCCTTGAAGTCTCCAGGGCTAATGGGCAAATGGTCTGAATGCCGTAAGTTCTCTGAGGAAAAGAAGTAAGGATACCTGCTCATGTTCCACTCACTTCTTATTCACTAGCCTTAAGTCATTTTAAAGAGTGATGTCAGCTTCATTTTTTCTCTCTTTTTCTTTCCTTCCTTCTTCCTCTTCTTTTTGTTTTTAATTTTGTTTTTTGAGGCAGGGTCTCACTCCAGCTCAGGCTGATCTGGAATTCACTCTGTAGTCTCCAGGTGGCCTTGACCTCACAGCAATCCTCCTTCCTCTGCCTCCTGAGTGCTGGGATTAAAGGCGTGCACCACCACACCCTGCCTTTTTTAAAAAACAAAACAAAACAAACAAACAAAAAAACACGATTCAGGCTTCTGTTTTTGGTTGTATGGTGGATTGAATTTTCTGAAAAGCCTTTTCAGTAGAAAGAAGTAAGATTCTGGGTAAATATTATAAAAAGTACTTTTTTTTCCTATGGATTTTCCAGGGATTGAACAAAGGCTTCATACATGTGTCAAGCACTCTTAACAGTGAACTATCCCCCCAGCTCTGTAAAAAACCAACCAACCAACCAACCAACCAACCAACAAAAAACATTTATAAAACACATTTCTGGAGGCAAAAAAAAAAAGAAAAAGAAAAAAGCAAGAAACCTAAACTTGAAAACCAAGCAGAAATTGGAATTCTAGCAGGTATCTGATAAAGCCAGCATTTACTCAGAATTGTTGCCAAACTCATCAGACCTTAAGCTTTTCTAAGGAATATGTGAAAGAAGGAAGGAGGAACTTAGCAGGTTTGAACATACATGTCCTCAGTGTGGATAGAAATGAACTCCACAGAAAGGGACAAGAAACTGTCTCAACCCTGATAATAGATGGAAAGGCTTGCAGTTCAAATTTAGGCTACCTGTCTGGCCCCTAAACTGTAAGGAGGGATTTTAAAGTGGTACTCAATTGGATCATGCCTCCAGATGTTCTCCAGAAGCCAGCACAACTCTAATGATTCAGAACAAGTATAAACTTGCAAGTCAAATGATCAGCCTTGCTCAGAAATTACACACAAAGAAATAGAGGACTGAGTGAAAAGTGAAAATAGGAGCAAATGGACTCACAAGCTGATCCTTCAGTATTAAAAATATTGGCATTATCACTGAGTATAATAAGGCATGCATGAAGTTCAACGAGCTTAGAAGCCACATGTAAAGGTGTATACCAAAGATCACTAACTGGTGATTATGCTGGTACAAGTAAATCTCCACTGATCTTAGATGTTTGTGTATTTCTAAATTTTCATAATAATATATTACTTCATATCATAACAAATAATAAATGTAATATTTAAAAATTAAAAAGCAGCATGTAATTTCTCGGGGGAAATGCAGACTACTGGACAATGGCATGTAAGTTGAAAAGGTGATTTAGGACAAAAATTTTAGTTTCATATTTGGGAGGAAAGTAAGCATAATGGGAAAAACTTTTGTGAAACTGAGTATATGTAGTAGCTAGAATAACTGCTAACAAATAGACATAGCAGATAAAACACCAAAAGTTGGAGAGAGAGGCAGGCAAAAGGAGGGTGGGAAGTTGGAACTGGTGCTTTATCTGATGGAATAAACTAAGATTCCAAGCTGCCACCATAAGGGAAATACCTACGTCTGTATTCTAGTGCCACAGTCAGCCAGCACAAGTAAATGAATATGTGCAGAAAAGTGCAAGTTTCCCGAAAAAAAAGAAAGAAAGAAAGAAAAAAAACAAAGTTAATAAAAAAAATTTCATTGGCTGCTGTGTAGGTTGATCATCTTGACTTAAGAGACAAGAAGGGCAAAACAGAATACTTACATCTCATTGACACATAAATTGCTGATTTTTTTTTTTTGAGGTAGGGTCTTGCTCTATCCCAGGCTGACCTGGAATTCTCTATGTAGTCTCAGGGTGGCCTCGAACTCACCGCAGTCCTACCTCTGCCTCCCTAGTGTTGGGATTAAAAGCGTGGGCCACCATGTCTGGCTTAAATTGCTGATTCTTTAGAGTACAAAATTTTACTTGAATAGCCTCCCATATTCTTTTTTTTTTTTTTAATTGTCATTTTCAAGGTAGGGTTTCACTTTAGCCCAGGCTGACCTTAAACTCACAGATCCTCCTCAATGCTGGGATTATAGGCGACTGCCACCATGCTGGGCAAGCCTCCATATTCTAACTGGGCTTGATCCAGAGCAGGGCTGAGCTAAAGCTGGAGGCTGCCCTTTAACATGGTGATGTACCTTTTGGGGCTGCTAACTTCAGGGTAGGAGAGATTACCAGGGAACACTGGGCATTCAAGTTTATCTCAGCATTGTTAATCATGTCTTGGGCCCCAAGGTCTTTGTCAGGGACATAAACTGAAATTTTGGACTGTTAATGGTGCACCATTGTGGTTTGATTCATGTGTTGCCCATAAACTTATATTTTCTTTTTAAAAATATTAAAACTTTTTAATTGGGGCAGGGAGAGAGATAATTAGTGTGCCAGGGCCTCAACCAATGCAATCGAACTCCAAGTGCTTGAGCCACCTAGTTGGCATGCGCGACCTTGCGCTTGCCTCACCTTTGTGCATCTGGCTTATGTGGGATCTGGAAGTTGAACATGGGTCCTTCGCCTTCGCAGGCAAGTGCCTTAACCCATCTTACATGTTCTGAATGCTTAGGTTCTCATTCAGTGGCACATTTGCAGTAGATATGTCTCCTCTATGATGTACTTCAAGCCTGCCTTCAATGCATGGCATTGATTTTTTTCCATTAAAAAAACTTTTTTTTGTTGACAACTTCTATACTTACATGGAAAAACGTTTGATATTTCCCTCCCCCCATTCCCCTTTAGAACTCTTATCTCCGTCGTATCCGCTCCCTCTCTCCATTAGCCTCTCTTTTAATTTGATGATATCATCTTTTTCTTCTATTATGAGGGTCTTGCGAAGGTATTGCTAGGCACTGCAAGGTCATGGATATCAAGGCCAATTTCTGTCTGGGCAGTTGCATTGTAAGGCATTGATTTTAGCATGAAAGCAAGATGTGCTACCTAATGTCTTATTCAAATGCCTGTTGCTTTAGTCTTTTCTGTGTCTGGGTTAGTGTCTGAGATCTAGCGTATGGATTCTTGAGATGATTCAGAATGATAACCTACACAAAACTCCTCAGCACCAAGCACAGGGCTTCATTCTTCCTGAGTTCAAGCTCTTCCTCTGTCACAGCTCTGTGATCTTTGCAGAATTCTTTTTTAAAAATTATTAAATTATTATATTTGTTGAGGGAAGTACAGAGTCCAGGAAAGGCACCCATATGTCTAGAGATCCCACATGGAGGGCCTGGAAAAACCATGGAAATAAAAGAGAGAAAAGGAGCTCCTGCCATGTGGGGAACTGGAGGGGATAAAGAACCCATGTGGAGAGTAAGGGCTAGGGTGGACTCTCCTTGGTTCAGCGTGGCTGGGCCTGGGCTAGAGAAAACTCATCCACAACTGGAAGTTCCCAAGTGGTCACTGCCCTCCCATTGTAAAGCATAACCTTATAGGTGTGTGTGTGTATATATATGGTATAGCCTTATAGTGGTGGGCTATCTTCCAGCTCAGGTAAACCAGAGGGACAGCTTGTTGGTTAGGGCTAGGGCCTGTCTCAGGAAGAAGCTAGCCCTGATAGAAAGTTCCAGAGGCTGAACTTGACTAACCTTATTATTTAAAGCCTATGAAAGACCTCCCTCCCAGGAGGGGTCCTGGTTGTTTGTGGAAAAAAACAGGTCTAGGGAACTAGGTAAGAGATAAGAAGTCAGATCATCTTTGATTTCTAGCAAGTCCAGACTTTCCTGCCTTTTTTACTTTCAGGGGTCCAGTCACCCTAACTGTACCTCCCTCTCATGAGAAGACACCCTAACTGCTGTTAGAGGAAAGTAGATGATGATGTCAGATTTTGAATTTCTTGAATAGGGGTACACAAATATGGTAGTTGGAGAGTCTTTCCCAGAGAAGGAAACTATTCAAAGGACCCAAAAGTGTATTGGCAGAGTACAGGAAGATAGTCTTGGAAGAAAATGTTGGTGAGAAAGAATAAAAGAAGTTAGTGAGAAGAGGGCACACAGCAAACTGGTCCCCTTTAGGGTTTCCCTTTTTGTGGACTTCTAGGCCTTGGGGAGCATTTGAAGGAACCCATGTAGATGGAGTTGGATTGTCTCAGGACCATCTGAGCTTGAGCTGGCTGAGATTTTCTCCCAGAACTTATCATCGAATGTTTGTCTTGTCTTTGTCTTTTCTTTTTTTGGTAGTGCTAGTGATTGAACCTTGAGCCTTGCATATGCTAAGCAGTCACTTTTATCATTGTGCTACATTCCTAACACTTAACCCGTGGTGCTTCTCATCATGGTACTGACATTATGTATGGTGAAAATAAAATGAGATCATAAATGTAATTTCACTTAGAACACTACTTGGTAATACTGACATTATGATTATTTTATTCAAATATTTTATTTTTTTGAAAGAGAGAGAGGGAGAGAGAATGGGCGTGCGAGGGCCTCTAGCCACTGCAAACGAACTGCAGATGCATGTGCTACCTTGTGCAATCTGACTTTCATGAGTACTGGGGAATTGAACCTGAGTCTTCAGGCTTTGCAGACAAGTGCCTCAACTGCTAACCATCTCTCCAGCCCATGATTATTACTTTGTGATGGTTTCTCTGTAGTGCTGTGATTACAGGTATGAGATACCACATTTGAAATACTGTGTTATTGAACCTATCACCAGATAGTTTTCTTCTACCTAAATGTATACATAATTATGTTTATATTTAGTTATTTTATTATTCTGCCCAGTCATTATGTCCAGCTACTTCAAGGATGATTTTAAGAGCCACCCAAAATAAGCAAGTAGCATACATATCCAGCCTCTGGATCAGGGTAAGAAGATAATATTAGTTATTTGGTAGGTACTTACAACTGTTTGGTCCAGGCCCTGTTCTAGATGTCTAAGTGTGAACACCTGTGGGAGTGATCATTGCAGGAGTCAAAGACAAGACTTTAGAGACTACTTTGTGACTGGCCTAGGTGGAAGCATACATTAAATCTGGTGGTGCATTTGGTAACACATAGGCTTTAAAAAATTTTTTTGTTTTATTTTTATTTATTTATTTGAGAGCGACAGACAGAGAGAAAGAGGGAGGTAGAGAAAGAGAGAGATAGAGAGAGAATGGGCTCACCAGGGCCTCCAGCCCCTGCAAACGAACTCCAGACACATGCTCCCCATTGTGCATCTGGCTTACATGGGTACTGGGGAATTGAGCCTCGAACTGGGGTCCTCAGGCTTCACAGGCAAGTGCTTAACCACTAAGCCATCTTTCCAGCCCCACATAGGCTTTTATGAACAGGGTGGACAAAGACACCTTGCAGGATATCATGATTTTCTGAATGGCTGAATCCCTGGAAGATAAAGAAGTAATATTTATGAAGAGCCTATGAGAGATGAATGAAATAACATAAAAAGTCACATATAGGCTGGAGAGATGACTCAGCAGTTAAGGTGCTTGCCTACAAAGCCTAATGATTTGGGTTTGATCCCCTGGTACCCATGTAAGCCATATGTACAAAGTGCATCTGGAGTTTGTTTATAGAGGCTGAAGGCTCTGGCATGCCCATATTCTCTATCTTTTTACTTGCAAATAAAAAAGGCACATATGTTTATTAAGTACTTTGCTGTACTCCAGCCCTCATGCTGGTAATAGAGGTTATTATGACCACAAGCCTTGTTCGTAAGGAACTTAAGGTGCTTTACCCTGAGGACAAAGAGTTCTAAGCAGTGATGTCACCAGATTAGAGTTATAGAGACGAGTATAGAAGGAAAAAGACATGCTCACTTAGATGAGGCTGCATGCTTTCAGGCAAGAGGTAATGATGGTTTAGATGACTGAGTCAGAATATAGAGGTTTGTCAATTCCAGGTCTATACCGTAATGACAACAATAGTGTTTGCTCCCCACCCCCTGCCCTGTACTTGGGCTTGAACTCAGGGCTTTGAGCAATGCTAGACAAGCTCTCTAACACTGAGCTTCATCATAATCCTTTATTCTTGAAAATGGTCACACTAAATTGCCCATACTGTCCTTGAAATTTGCTGTCAGGGAGACCTGGAATTTGTGATCTCCCTGCCTCAGGCTCCTCAGTAGCTGGAATTATGGGCCTGCTCCCCAACAACCTGCTTAGATCCTACTATTTGTAAGACATTTTCCTAAGTGTTTAGAATATAGAGATATTTAATCTTCAGCTCAGCTCTATGTGAGGAGGAATGACATAAACTTTGTGTGTGTTATCCCTTCTTGCTTAATGTGGTGGCTTGATTCAAGTGTCCCCCATAAACTTATGTGTTCTGACCAGCTGGTGGCACTTTGGGAATTGGAGCTTGCTGGAGGTGATGGGGGCTGGCTTATGGGTCTTATAGCCAGCTTCCACTTGCCAATATTTGGCACTCTCTCCTGCTGCTGTTGTCTACCTGATATTGGCCAGCAGGTCATGTCCACCCTCTGCTCATGCCATCATTTTCCTCTGCCATCATGGAGCTCGAGTCTGTAAGGCAAAATAAACCCTTTCCTCCCACAAGCGGCTGTTGGTCAGGTATTTTCTGCCAGCAGCGTGCAGCTGACTGCAGTACTTAATAGACCACAGTTTGATTATTATCCCCATCTTACAGATGATGAAATGTAGCCCTAAAATAATTTGCCTTGGTTGCAGTCAGTGCCAAGGTCAGAAGGTTTGTTTGGTTCTGAATTCTCTCTCCCTCCCTTTCCCAGACTAATGTGTCATTTATCCCTAAGCCTTTCAAGTGCATGAACACACACTCTGCACAAGTTGCCTGTGTCTAATGAGACTAAGCTGTCAATAGTCCTGTCTTAGAGGTGAAACTCTTTTGTTGACATCCTCCTGAGTCTTTACCCTACTGGCTTCTGCTCCAATGCATCTTGGCTATGTGTGTATATTTTAACTTTTCCCTTGCCCTCTAACTTTCTCCTTAGTTCTGAATTTTGGCACTTACTAAGACAGTTCTTAGCATTCCTGGTTTTAGAACTCTTTGAGAATCTGGTGATAGTTATGGACCCCCTTCTCCAGAAAAATGCACACTCAGTATTTTGCTTACAATTTAAGAGTCTAGATTGTTAAGGCCATGCTTCACGCATAAGGAAGACCTGAGGGAGTGGAGGGATTGCTTAATATAGATGCAAGTATTCTTGGTCCTATTATAGCAGATTTTTCTGTCAGCAGAACCAGCAATTTAAATGATCTTTCTGATAAGTCTCCAGTACACTAAAATTTGAAATATTCTCTTTACTATCTATCTCATTGTCTTGACCCAGCTACTTAACTCTGAAAAGTTCACACTTTGGAATTCTGGTCCTGATCCAAAGAGAACAGTCACTTTCCAGGGCTAAAATGTCAAGCTCCTATTTATTTATTTATTTTTTTGAGACAGATAGAAAGGCGGGGTGGGGGGGAGAGACAGACAGACAATGGGTGTGCTGGGGCCTCTAGCCACTGCAAACAAACTCCAGAAGCACACACCATCTTGTGCATCTGGCTTATATGGCACCTGGAGAATCCTGGGTCCTTAGGCTCTGCAGGGAAGCACCTTAACTGCTAAGCCATCTCTCCAGCTTTCCTTCTTGGAGAAGCTCTGAAGTCAGACAATGGTCTGGATGGCTTTCATTTTCAGACATGGTTTTGAATTCAGAGCCAAGTCATGTCCAAGAGAGCTACACTGTACTCCCCATCTCTCTACTTCTCATCAGCTCTATCTATCCCAAGTTACTCTGGAACTTACCCTGTAGCCCCAGGCTGGACTTGAGCTTATGGTGATCCTCTTACCTCAGCTTCTTGAATGCTGGCATTATAGGCATGAGTCACCAGACCCAGCTGTCTCATCAACTCTTTCTATTCTCATCTTCTTCCTACACAGTCTGGAACTTCCCACCCAACCAAGAGGGGATATGCTTCTGCACATTTGTCTCATCTTAGTTGAAACGTTTGTGTGGGGGTAGCCAGAGACTCAGAGGACCTTTACAGCCAGGTTAGAGCGATACAACAGAAGGTATGTAGAAGCTGGGCATGGGCATGCATTCCTGTAATCCTAGCACTTGGGAGGTAGAGGCAGGAGGACTTGGAGTTCATGGTCATCTTCGGCTATGTAGTTTAAGGCCAAATGGCTAGATGAAATCTCTGTCTCAAAAAGTCAACTTTAAACTGGGCGTGGTGGCGCAGTTTTAATCCCAGCACTTGGAAGGCAGAGGTAGGAGGATCGCTGTGAGTTGAAGGCCATCCTGAGACTACATAGTGAATTCTAGGACAGCCTGGGCTAGAGTGAGACCCTGCCTCGAAAAACCAAAAACAACAAATCTACTTTGCAGAGTTAAGCCTACATCACATCCTAGCTATTTCCTTGAGTTTTGAAATGGATAACAGCAGAGAAAGTCATACTGGGTAACTTTCTTTTAGTCTTTTTTACTGCATGAGAGAGAGAGAGAGAGAGAGAGAGAGAGAGAGAGAGAGAGACAGAATTGGTAAGCCAGGGTCTTCAGCTGCTGTAGCACATGTGTGACCTTGTGCTCTTGGTGTCATCTTGGGCATCTGCTTACATGGGATCTGAAGAGTCAGACATGAGTCCTTAGGCTTTGCAAGCAAGCACTTTAACTGCTAAGCCATCTCTCCAGCCCTGATTTTTTAAAATAGTAATTGAAAATAATTTACAAAGTTTCAAAAGTTATTTTTTTTAACAAGATAAGTCAATTATAATACTGGGTCTCTCCATGTAGGGGCAACCACTATTAGCATTTTGGCATCCTTTAATTTTTTCCCATTTTTAATATAATAGTGCTTATTATTTAACTTTTGCTCAGTTGTTGGACATGTGTTACACCTATGTATAATATTATAAATATGCTGTAATAAACTTATTTGTGCTTAACCCTTTGTTTTCTGGATTGTTTTCTTAGAAGAGGAATCGCTGGGTCAAAAGCTGTGAACATTTTTAAGGTAGTAGATACATGAACCACTTTCCAGAAAGCTTACATCCATGAAGCTGTTTTAACCACATTTAGAAATTGTAAATTGTACTACATATCAAAAGTGCTTTAGAGGGTTCACCTAAGCAAGGCCAATGAAGGTGCCACCTAGAGAAAAGGTAAATGGAACCTACTTATCCTGAGGAGGGGCATGTCTGTTCTGTGCATTCTAGTAGCACAACTCCACCCTGGGCCACATTCTCGAGGCATATGTAAAAACCAGGACAGAATTTTGGACTTTGAACCCAATCTCAATTTGCCATCACTGTTCGAAAGACTTAGAGATTGTCCTTCTTTCTTATTTTCTGCTTTGGCAATTGTTGCCTCTCTGGCCTCTTCACTGCTAAGACTTGCTGTTGTCTCTTACCTCACAACTGGAATAGCATTTATGTCTCTTGCTGAGAAATTCCTATTGGATGAGACTGGATTCTCATCACTTGGTGCTCCTTTCCTCTCCCAACTCTCCCCCTACACTCTCTGGGCTGTCTTCACACTCTGAATTTCTTATAGTTCCCTTCATTCCAGACCTTGGTGCATGGTTGTTAGAAAAATCAGGAAGAGCAACGAGAGAAGATCTGGCTCAACATCAGACTTTATTTGGGGCATCCTGAGAAGGGCTCTGACCAGGAAGGTAAAAAAGCTGCTCCCCTTCCAGACTAGGGGATATTTATGGAGCAATGGGGGCATTGGAATTCTTTGGTTGCTGGGTGGTCCACCTTGCCTCAGAGCTTGGGCCACTTTAGGGGAGTGGTTTAGGCCATTCCAGGAAAGTGATAATGGGAATGGGTGGTCCTAGTCATTCTAGGAATGTAATAATGGAGATGGGTGGTCTGGGCTCAGAGTTCAAAGGTAGAGTCATTCTGGTTCTAACAATGCTCTCCAAGACCTGAGCTGTGAGATGACCAATGACCAGCATCATCCAGTGACACATCACACCCACTCTCCACCAGCTGCAGATAAGCCATCTCAGGTCCAGCAGGTCTTCCAAGTATTAAGCTTCTACCAGCCCAAGCTACTCCTTAGCACTGCTATAGAACTTGGACTACTTTTTCTTTTTCTTTTCTTTTCTTTTTTTTTTTTTTTAAAATATTTTATTATTTATTTATTTGAGAGAGAGAGATACAGAAATAGGCAGGTAGAGAGAGAGAGAACAGGCATGCCAGGGCCTCCAGCCACTGCAAATGAACTCCAGATGCATGCGCCACCTTGTGCATCTGGCTTACGTGGGTCCTGGAGAATCGAGCCTCGAACTAGGGTCCTTAGGCTTCACAGGCAAGTGCTTAACTGCTAAGCCATCTCTCCAGCCCTTTTTTTGGTTTTTTTTTGAGGTAAGGGTTTCACGCTAGCTCAGGCTGACCTGGAATTCACTATGTACTCTCAGGCTGGCCTTGACCTCATGGTGATCCTCCTATTTCAGCCTTCTGAGTGCTGAAATTAAAGGGGTGTGCTACCATGCCCTGGCCTGACTAGTTTTTGTGAACTCTCCTGGCTTACTACTTTTTCCAAGGAGACCTTGGAGTGTCATACTGATAGGACCCCGTGTTTTCTCTGGTCATTCTAGATTTCCCAAGGTGCATTTACGTCTTAGTGCCTGTCACCCATTAAGTGAATACCATTTCCTAAAATTTTCCACTATATGAAAAAATGTTACTATTTTCATTTTTTTCTTCAGCTACATTACAACTAAAGCTATGTCCTCTTTTGGGGCCCAGTTTCCTCTTTTATAGGAATCATTTGAGTAATGTATTTAAGTTCCTATCAGCTCTGCAATTATATGAAGTGAAAGGAAATAGTCATGTATTTTAAGGCTCGCTGCAGATATCAGAGACAGAATGGTAAGGGTAAAGATAAACTTACTGGGAAATGAATAGACCAAATATAACTCAAATTGTGAAATGGAGTAACACAGAAATGTGTCCTACTGTATACCAAGACTAGGATAGGTTATCACAGGTCAATGAGAGTAAATCAAAATAGATAGTATGGGGGTAATGGAGAATCCTAGATTTCCTGTCTCATTACACTTACACTTATTTAGATTTTAAAAGTGACATTTTAAAAAGGAAACAAAAGTTGGCTGTTAAATTTTGAAAAAGCATGCAAGTTTAGCAACAGGCCAGAGGTAGTAGTCTGTATCTATAGTCTCAGCTACGAAGGAGAATGGACAGGAGAATCATGAGTTTGAGGCCAGACTGGGGAACAAAGGCAGCGTAGCAAAATGCCACCTCAATGACAGGACAGGACGTCCAGTCAAGATGGCATCTGCCTAACCATGCCTCCCCTTGTGGGGAAGGAAAGACAAGACATTTAGGGTTAAGCAGGGTTTTTAATGGTCTGCAGATTCTAGTAGACCTGCAGTGGGAGGGAGTGGAGGAGCAAAGTAGGGAATCCACTGATTCCCGTGCTCTCTGGTAGCCCACCAGTCCCCCAGTCCCCTCAAACAGCCTTTGGAGCCTCACTCCCAGCCACAGGTTCCTCCTGCACTAACCTCAGGCTAAGTGGCTCAGACCAGCAGGCTAGCATTCGCCCCTTGCTGCCCCAACCTAGTCTTTCTTGCCCTTGTGGAACTCCATGAATGAAAGCCATCCCACTCACCACCGCCCCCATGTGCAGACCCAGGTCACCCACCCTGACCTAGACTTTACTGCTCCTGTTGAGCTTTACACATGAGCCCTGTCCCACTCGCTGCCACACCCCTGCCCCATATTCCCCCCTCCCGTGCACCAACCCAGGCCAACAGGCTAGTGTTCGCCTCACCCCAACCTAGGCTTTCCTGCCCCTGTGGAGCTCCACACAGATTACACCTTCTTCTCAGCAGCCCATGGAACCTTCTCTAAAATAGATCATATCCTGGGGCTTTATGACTCCATATATTTAGGAAAATTGACATAATCTCCAGCATGATATCAGATCACAATACTGTATTGCTAGAAATTAACAAACAAAAGATGTGACAAGAATCCCACCAGCTCCTGGAAACTGAACAACACACATTTAAACATTAAATTTGTATGGATGAAATAAAAAATGAAATTGCAAAATTTTTAGAATTGAATGACAATGAGAACACAACATACCTAAATTTATGGGACACAATGAAGGCAGTCCTCAGGGGGAAATTCATAGCACTAAATGCCTTTATAACAAAGACAGAGAGATTCCAAATCAGTAACCTAATCATCTACCTAAAGGTGTTGGAAAAACAAGAAGAATCCAACCCAAAAAGCTCCAAATGGAAAGAAACAATTAAGATCAAAGCAAAAATTAATGAATTGGAAACTGAGAAACCAATTAAGAAAATCAATGAGGGCTGGAGAGATGGCTTAGTGGTTAAGGCACATGCCTGTGAAGCCTCAGGACCCCAGTTTGATTCTCCAGGTCCCACATTAGCCAGATGCACATGGTGGCGCATGTGTCTGGAGTTCATTTGGAGTGGCTAGAGGCCCTGGCCCACCCATTCTCACTCATTCACTCTCTCTCCCTCTCTCTGTCTCAAATAAATAAATAAATAAAATTAAAAAAAAAGAAAATTGGTGAAAGAGCTGGTTCTTTGAAAAAAATAAATAAGATTGATAAAACCCTAGTCAATTAGAAATCAAGCGAAAAAACAGATGCTTCAAATTAACAAAATTAGAAGTGAAAAAGGAAGCCGGGCAGGCCTATAATCCCAGCACTTGGGAGGCAGAGGTAGGAGAATAGCTGTGAGTTCAAGGCCACCCTGAGACTACAGAGTGAATGCCAGGGCAGCCTGGGCTAGAGTGAGACCCTAGCTTGGAAAAAAAAACAAAAAAAGGTCACGATGGACAGACAGAATCATCAGGACTTATTTCAAAAACCTCTATTCCACAAAACTGGATAATTTGGAGGAAATGGATTAATTCCTGGATACATACCACCTACCAAACCTAAACTCAGAGCAAATTAATCTAAAGAAACCTATCACAACCAACAAGATTGAAAAGGTAATTAAAAACCTCCCCAAAAAGAAGAGTCCAGGACCAGATGGCTTTGCAGCTAAATTCTATCAAACCTTCATGGAAGAACTGAAAACAATCTCAAATTGTGCCACACAATCAGAGAACAGGGAAAGCTCCCCAACTCCTTCTATGAAGCTAGTATCACCCTAATACCAAAAACAGGCTGAGATGCCACAAGAAAAGAAAACTACTGATGATCTGGAAAAAAAAAAAAAAAAAAAGAAAAGAAAAGAAAACTATAGGACTATTTTCCTGATGAACATAGACGCAAAGATCCTTGCAAACCGAATTCAACAGTACATCAAAAGCATTATCCAGGGCTGAAGAGATGGTTAAGGCACCTGCCTGCTAAGCCTACGAACGCCGGTTGCCATCTCCAGGTCCCACGTTTAGCCAGTTGCAATGTGACGCAAGGGCACAATGCCACATTTGCCCACAAGGGGGTGAATGTGTCTGGAGTTTGTTCACAGTGGCTGAGAGGCTGCTGGAGCACCCATTCTCTATCTGTCTCCCTCTCTCCCTCTCTCTATCTCTCTCTGTGTCTCTCTCCAAAAACAAACAAAAAAGCATTATCCACCCTTGATCAAGTAGGCTTCATCCTAGGAATGCAGGGGTGGTTCAACATATGGAAATCTGTCAATGTAATACACCACATAAACAAGCTTAAACACAAAAACCACATGATCATTTCAATAGATGCAGAAAAGGCCTTTGACAAAATACAACATCACTTCATGATCAAAACATTGGAGAGAATAGGCATGGATGGTTTATATCTCAATATAATAAAGGCCATATATAAAGCTCCTAAAGCCCAAATAATACTTAATAGGGAGAGACTGAAGGAATTCCCACTGAGATCAGGAGCAAGACAGGGGTGCCCATTCTCTCCTCTGCTCTTCAACGTAGTAGAAGTTCTAGCTCAAGCAATAAGACAGGAGAAAGAAATTAAAGGGATACAAATTGGAAAGGAAGAAGTTACGTTATCCCTATTTGTAGATGACATGATTCTATGCATAAGTGACCCGAGAACTTCCATCTCAAAACTCTTAAAGGTGATTAACACCTTCGGCAAAGTAGCAGGATACAAAATCAATGCACAAAAATCAGTAGCCTTTCTATATGCAAAAGATACAGAGAAAGAAATAAGTGATGTCCCATTTTCAATAGCAACAACAACAACAAAAAATACCTTGGAATAACATTAACTAAGGATGTGAAAGACCTTTACAATGAAAACATAAAAACACTCAGGAAAGAAATTGAGGAGGACTTGAGATAATGGAAAGACCTCCCATGCTCCTGGATAGACAGAATTAACATTGTGAAAGTGGCAATATTACCAAAAGCAATATACAGATTTAATGCAATACCAATAAAAATCCCAACATTTTTCTTCACAGAGATGGAAAAAAAAAAAAAAGATCTCCAAATTCATAAGGAATGGCAGAAGACCTCAGATATCCAAGCATATCCTCAGCAAAAGAAACACCTCTGGAGGCATCACCATACCTGATCTAAATATATACTATAAAGCCATTGTAATAAAAACAACATGGTACTGGCATAAGAACAGGATGATAGACAAATGGAACATAATCGAGAACCCAGACTTTGGGTCAAGTAACTACAGCTACTTGATATTTGACAAAGACCCTAACTATGTAGACTGGAAAAAAGCATCTTCAACAAATGGTGATGGACAAACTGGATACCATATGCAGGAAAATGAAACTTGATCCACACATCTTGCCATTGGCAAAAATCAAATCCAAATGGATCAAAGACCTCAATATAAGACTGGAAACTTTGCTACTACTGGAAGAAAAAATAGAAGGAAATTTCCATGATAAAGGAGTGGGAGAAGATTCCTGAACAAAACTTCAGTAGCTCAGGAAATTAAACAATCACTCAACCATTGGGATCTCATGAAGCTGAAAAGTTTTTTCACAGATAAACATACAATAAGCAGAGTCAATAGATTACCCACAGAGTGGGAGAAAATTTTTTTCCAGCTATACAACTGACAAAGGCCTAATTTCTAGAATTTACAAAGAACTCAAAAACCTAAACAATAAAAAGTCAAACAGCCCACTCACAAAATGGGGCAAAGAACTGCACAGGGAGTTCTCAGAGGAAGAAATACAAATGGCAAACACACACTTAAGAAAATGTTCAACATCCCTAATCATCAGGGAAATGCAAATTAAAACAACTATGAGATTCCACCTTACTCCAGTAAGAATGGCAAACATTAAAAAATCTAATGACAATAAATGCTGGTGAGGTTGTGGAGAAATAGGAACCCTCATTCACTGTTGGTGGGAATGTAAGCTGGTGCAACCACTATGGAAAGCAATATAGAGGCTCCTAAAAAGGATGACTATAGAGGTACCAACAGACCCAGTTATTCCCTTACTGGGCATTTACCCTAAAAGCTTCATGCCTCAGTTCAGACAGATTTGCTCAACCATTTTTATAGCTATTCAATTCATAATAGCTAAGAGCTGGAATCAACCCAGATGTCCATCATTAGGCAAATGGATAACCAAGATGTGGTATATCTACATGATGGAATTCTACACAGCAGTAAGGAAAAATGACACAGTGAAATTCAAAGAAAAATGGTTGAACCTGGAGCAGATCATCTCAGCAAACTCACCCAATCATAGAAAGATAATTGTCGTGTGGTCTCACTTATCTGTAGCTCCTAACCTGAATCTGCCTGAGATACTGACATATCTAATAAGCATCTTGAGGACCATGCAATAGGGTAGAGTGGGAGAGGAAGGTAAGGATGGGAGGGGACACAAAACTGGACCCAAGTGGCAATGGCACCATAACATCCTATATCCTGAAAGACAGACTAAAAGGTTGAACCTTCATCAAGTGCTTAGAGGGAACACCTGATTCACAGGGCCCTGGAGAGAGTATGATGAAGACTAACCTTAAGCTTCTGCTTCTCTCTCTCTTCCTCTTTCTCTACCTCTTCTCTCTATTCTTTCATTCTCTTCTACATTACCTATCATTTTCTTCCTTCTTTTCTCTTGGTGTTGGCCTGAAACTTCCAGTACCAGAATGTGGTTAACATCCACAACGAGCTGTTGATCAGAGAGACCTAAGACCTACAAGGTTTCCCAAAAGAAGACAGGTTTCTGTCAGAGTACTTGATGACCCACCCAAGGTTAATGGTAAGATCCTACTGCTGAAGACACCATTTGCTGTTGATAAGGAACATGGAGTCACGTGGCTGGAATCTGGAAGAGAGTCAGCCCTCAAACAGTTAGCTTGTCTAGTGCCAAAAGGTGCTACATGAGAGACTGGGGGAAAGTGACCAACAACTGTCCAAGTAACGAGTGATCTAAGCTTCTGAACAGCAAACAACCTGACATGATGCTCACACAAGGGCAATAGTGGCACACAACCATGGTAGGTAACCAACTGCTCCTGATTTGGCTAACAGATCTGCTCAGTGGAATGAAACCCATAGCTGGAACTGGGAAATAAGTCAGAACCATATCAAAAAAAATGAGCCTGCTCTCCAATATCAAGATCCCACCAATTGTGGGCTATACGAGGACCTATACCTATGAAATTCTCTCTAAAATAATAATGGTTATCCCATTTATCTGGTGCTGACCTCTCTCTCCATTAGAGAATTTGCTTCTCTTTTTCAGATGGATATGGAACCTGGGAGAGAATCAGCCCATTATTCCTTACCAGGGCACCAGCTGAAACCAGAGAGTAATGGGGGAAATGAGCAAGAGTGCTGCTTTCTTGATGAACCTGGTACCAATACAAGGGTGAAGGAGATAGACACAGAGAACACTCAACTCCTAACAAACCAGATATCCAGAGATACAGAGGCTTCCTTGACCTCATCAGTGAAGTTGACATAAAACAATACCAACATGGCTTAGGGAAATTCGTGGAAGAGGGGGGCAGAAAGATTGCTAGAGCCAAAAGTTGGGACATTATGCACAGAGACATTGCCTCTTCCCCATAACTGATGGCTACCCCCACAATGCATGACCCACATTCCCCAATGAGGAGAGTCCCTTTGGAGGGGGGAGGACAGGGAGGAGGCTAATGATGGTACCAGCATGACTATATAACACTATCTACATAACTAATAAAAGATAAAAAAAATAGCAGGACAGGACATAAAAATAGATCTTTCTGGAGCAGTGACAGAGAAATTGATTGCATGTATAGAAACTGCCTTATATCTCCGTTCCTGCAGTTTTCCTTACTGTTAACATCTTGTATTATTGTAGCACATTTGTTTTAATTGAAGCACCAATACCGATATAGTAGTACAAATTAGTGTTCACTCTGCCTTGCATATTTTATGGGTTTGACAAATATGCTTATTTAGAATTTTAATTTAAATTTCATTATTTTTACTTTTATAAATTAAAAAAATTATTTGCAAACAGGGAGAGAATAAGAGAGAGGGGAACTGTGTATGCTAGGGGACCTTTTGCCACTACAAACTCTACATGCGTCTGGCTTTACACAGGTCCTGGGGAATCAACCTCAAGCAATCAGCTAAAATATAGGTAAATTAAAAAAAAAAAAAGATAAAGTAAGCCAGGCATGGTGGTGCACGCCTTTAATCCCAGCACTTGGGAGCAGAGGTAGGAGGATTGCCCTGAGTTCGAGGCCAGCCTGAGACTACACAGTGAATCCCAGGTCAGCCTGGGCAAGAGTGAGACTGCACCTTGGAAAACAAAAACATAAAAGAAAAGTTTAAAAAAATATATTTGAGAGAGGGAAAAGAGCAGATAGAGAGAAAGCCAGAGGGAGGGAGAAAATGGGCATGCCAGGGCCTCTAGCCACTGCAAACAAACTCCAAATACATGTGCCACCTGTGCATCTGGCTTACATGGGTCCTGGGGAACCAAACCTGGGTCCCTAGGCTTCCCAGGCAAGCAATTACCACTGAACCATCTCTCCAGCTCCTACTCTTTTTGTTTTTTTTTCTTTTCTTTTCCTTTCTTTTCTTTTCTTTTCTTTTCTTTTCTTTTCTTTTCTTTTCTTTTCTTTTCTTTTCTTTCCTTTCCTTTCCTTTCCTTTCCTTTCCTCTCCTCCTTCTCCTCCTCCTCCTTCTCTTCTTCTTATTTTTAGTTTTTTCTAGATAGGGTCTCACTCTAGCCCAGGCTGACCTGGAATTCACTATGTATTCTCAGGGTGGCCTCAAACTCATGGAGATCCTCCTACCTCTGCATCCCAAGTGCTGGGATTAAAAGAGTTTGTCACCCTGCCGGGGTTCCTTCCTTCCTTTCCTTTTTCTTTTTCCCCTTCTTTCCTCTTTCTTTCTTTCTTTCTTTCTTTCTTTCTTTCTTTCTTTCTTTCTTTCTTTCTTCTTTTTCTTTTTGTTTTTTCGAGGTAGGGTCTCACTCTGGCTCAGGCTGACCTGGAATTCACTCTGTAGTCTCAGGGTGGCCTCAAACACTCGGTGATCCTCCTACCTCTGCCTCCCAAGTGCTGGGATTAAAGGCGTGTGCCACCATGCCTGGCCTTTCTTTTGGTTTTTGAAGAGGTGAAGGAAAGAATTTAAGAGCCAAAGAATGGGGAAGAGTGCTCTGGAATGAATCTTCAGCCACAAAGTGACCCAATCGCATTCATGATCTCATTGCAGCTGTCATTACTTGCACAAGACCTACATAATATTGGGCCCATCAACATGTCATGAATGATGGAGGAGGGTAGAAAATGATGACATCAGAATAGAAGAGGAAGTATTTGGGAAGAAGAAAGGATTCAGTGGAGGGGCTATTTGGGAAGAGAGGACAAAAAGGTGGTGGGAAGGGATTATCATTGTGTATAGGGTACATTGTACATATGTATGGAGGTTGTCAAAAATTGTAAGGCTGAGCATGGTGGCGCACGCCTTTAATCCCAGCACTTGGGATGCAGAGGTAGGAGGATCTCCATGAGTTTGAGGCCACCTGAGACTACAGAGTGAATTTCAGGTCAGCCTGGGCTAGAGAGAGACCCTACTTTGAAAAACCAAAACAATAAAAAAATAAAAAAATAATAATAAAAATAAAGTGAAAAAAAGTGAGAGCAGCCTTAATCTATGGGCAAAAGCAAATATTTAGAGGACAATTTCATAGGCATAATATAACCATTTAGCCAAACAATGGTAGTAGCTTGTCCCCTAGGGCTTATGTAAGTAGAGGGCAGACTACCAGGGGTAGAAAGAACTAAGTGGGGTCAAAGGAGAGGGATGGAATAGAGGAGGGTCAACTAAAACTAAATGTATTATGAATAAACCATATGGAAACCTAACCTAATTAAAATATAACTTAAGGGCTGGGAGATTGCAAAACCAAAGGACCCAGGTTCAATTCCCCAGGTCCCACATAAACCATATGGACAAAGTGGTGCATGTGACTGGAGTTCGTTTGCAGCAACTGGAGGCCCTGGCATGCCCATTCTCTCTCTGTCTCACTGCTTCTCTCTTTCTCTCTCTCTCATGAATAAATAAATAATAAATACATTAAATAAATCTTTAAAAAGGAGTTTGGGAAGAAATACCCTGCAGGGTTGGATAATGCTGAGCCCATAAGCCATAGTTACAAGAACATGCCAATGCCAGAGGTGGTGGGATACCTCCCAGTGAGTTGTTGGTCACTGAGGTGCCTGAGGCCTCCAAAGCAATACAGGCTCTTGCCAAGACTCTTGGTTGCCCAACAGAACTAGATAGTAAGACTCGATAGCTACAGATCATGCTGAGCCGGAAGCCTCCTCCCGGCTATCTGTCATAGTCCTGGAAAATGATATGCAGCCTGCTGGAGGAGAAAAGTTATCAACAATCTTTACCACCAGTGGACTCTGTAAGCTACACAAACTAGCCAGTCAGGCAAAATGTGCCCACTAGTGCAATAGTGACATGTCTGTTATGGGGGTGACCAATTGCTCTCTGATTAGATTTGAGGCCCACACAATAGGAAGAAATTCATGCTTGATATTGAAAACTTGGATAAATGCCTATGGCTAGAAAGGTCATTTTTGCCTTATGAGATAAGGTCTCATGGATCCCAGGCTGGTGTTGAATTCACTATGCAGCCCAAGCTGGCCTGAAACTCATGGTGATCTTTTTGCCTTCAGCCTCCCAAGCACTGGGTTTATGGATAAGTTCTTCCATGCTCTTCAAACATGATTTTTAAGATGGAAAATATCCCACCCCAGTGATAAGATGGAAATGAACATTAAAAAAAGTTATTCATTATTTACTTGGGCTGGAGAGATGGCTTAGCGGTTAAGGCACCTGCCTGCTAAGCCTAAGAACACTGGTTCCAATCTCCAGGTCCCACGTTTAGCCAGATGCAAAGTGATGCAAGGGTGCAATGCCGCATTTGCCCACAAGGGGGCTCACACATCTGGATTTCCTTCGCAGTGGCTGAGAGGCTGCTGGCGCGCCCATCTCTATCTGTCTTCCTCTTCCTATCTCTCTGTGTCTCTCTCTAAATAAAAAAAAAAATTATTCATTATTTACTTGAGAGAGAGAGAGAGGGAGACAATGGGCATACCAGGGCCTCTAGCCACTGCAAACAAACTGTAGACGCATGCATCACCTTGTGCATCTGATTCTATGTGGGGACTGAGGAATCGAGGCTTTGCAGGCAGTGTCTTAACTGCTGAACCATCTCTCCAGCCTTAAAATAAACATTTTATTGCTTATAAGTCCTAATAGAGTACATGGCATGCTTGGAATGTGTGCACACACATCCGGGAGGGAGTAGAAAGAGAAATATTAACACCTTCACTGGAGATCAGGACATTAAACATTTAATTGGTAGGTTGAAAGCAAGCTGGCCCTTTCCAGAATGTCATACATTCAGTGCCTTAGATACCTCAGCCATCATGGCACTTCAGGAACATCATGCATTTGGAACCATGCAGTATGCAGTCTTTTCAAGTTGACTTCCTTTACTAAGCCCTATGAATTTAAGGTTCCTCCATGTCTTTTTATGGTTGGAGTGTTACTTTCTTTTCTTTTCTTTTTTTTATTGACAACTTCTATACTTACATACAAAAAAACCATGCTATTTCCCTCCCCTCCCCCATTCCCCTTCAGAACTCCACTCTCCATCATATCCCCTCCCTCTCTCCATTAGTCTCTCTTTTAATTTGATGTCATCATCTTTTTCTTCTATTATGAGGGTCTTGCGAAGGTATTGCTAGGCACTGCGGGGTCATGGATATCGAGGCTTACTTTCTTTTTTATTGCTACACTACAATTTATCTACTTACATAAACAAAATGAAGAACATGTGAATTGTTCCTGCCAGGTATCGCCACGCATGATTGTAGTCTCAATACGTGGGAGGCTGTGGCAGGAGGATCCCAAGTTTGAAGCTAGTCTGGGCTATTAGTTGATCCCATCTCAAAAAATCCAACTAACCAACCAAATAAGCACCATATAAATTCTTCTCACATGCTCATGGACTGGTTTCTAGGATAGACCATATGCCATGCCATAAAACCTCAATAAATTTAAAAGGTTGAAATTAACTGAAAGCATGTTCTCTAACCTCAATGGAATGACATTAGAAAGCAGTAACTGAAAGAAAGCCAGGTGTGGGGGCAACACGCCTGTAATCCCAGCACTTAGGGAGTAGAGTTAGGAGAATCAGGAAGGAGTTCAAGGCCATCCTCTCACACATAGCGAGTTCAAGCCCAGCCTGGGCTACACGAGACTCCAAAATGGGGCTGGATGTGGTGGCATATGTCTTTAATCCCAGCACTTGGCAGGCAGAGGTAAGAGAATCGCTGAATTTGAGGCCAGCCTGGGCTAGAGTGACACCCCATCTGGAAACAAAAGCCAATCCAAAACTACAACACTTTGATTATTGGCCTTGGCAGTCAAATATTGTTTCCACAAAAGATATAGAAATGTGCAATACACACATGAAAAAGGTTCTTGAGACTTTTTTTTTTTTTTTTGGTTTTTCGAGGTAAGGTCTTGCTCTAGCCCAGGCTGACCTGGAACTTACTCTGTATTCTCAGAGTGGCCTTGAACTCCTGGTGATCCTCCTACCTCTGCCTCCCGAGTGCTGGGATTAAAGGCGTGCGCCACCATGCCCGGCCTGAGACTTTTATCTAATTTTTGTTTTTATTCATTGATTTTTTTTTTTTTTCTGAGGAGGGTCTCACTCTAGCCCATGCTGACCTGGAATTCACTATATAGTCTCAGAGTGGCCTTGAACTCATGGTGATCCTCCTACCTCTGCCTCCCAAGTGCTAGGATTAAGGGTGTGCACCACAATGCCCAGCTTTATTTATTGATTTTTATCTCTCTTTCTCTCTGTGTCATTTGTCATGGTGAGCTTGTGGAGATTTTTTATAACTGCTTGGATCTCCATACTTGTTTTAGGTTTATTTAAGTGGTTAATCTCATCTTGATTTAATTTAGGTAGATCATATAAATCAAGGAAATCATCCATTGCTTTCAGATTTTCAAATTTAGTGGTGTATATGTTCTTATAGTATGTCCCTATGAATTTTTGAATTTCTCTGGTATCTGTTGTGATGGTGCCTTTTTCATCTCTAATTTTATTAATTTGTCTCTCTCTCTCTCTTTCTTTCTTTTTGTTTTTTGTTTTTTTGAGTAGGGTCTCACTCTGGCTCAGGCTGACCTGGAATTCACTATGTAGTCTCAGGGTTGGCCTCGAACTCATGGCGATCCTCCTACCTCTGCCTCCCGAGTGCTGGGATTAAAGGCGTGCACCACCACGCCCGGCTTTTCTCTCTTTCTTTTGGTCAGATTTGCTTAGGGTTTATCAATCTTGTTTATCCTTTCAAAGAACCAACTATTTGTTTCATTGGATTTTTTTTTGTTTCTATTTCATTAATTTCTGCCCTAATCTTTATTATTTCTTCCCAACTACTGATTTTTGGTTTGTCTTGTTCTTCTTTTTCTAAGGTCTTAAGGTAAAGCATTAAGTTGTTTACTTGTGACCTTTCTAATTTCTTTTTTCTTTTTTTTCAAATATTTTTATTTATTTATTTGAGACAGAGAGTGACAGAGAGACACACACACAGAGAGAGAGAGACAGACAGAGAGAGAGAGAGACAGAGACAGAGACAGAGAAAATGGTATACCAGGACCTCCAGCCACTGCAAACAAACTCCAGATGGATGTGCCATCTTGGGCATCTTAGGTGGGTCTTGGGGAATTGAACCTGGGTCCTTTGGCTTTGCAGAAAAGTGCCTTAACTGCTATAACATCCCTCCAGTCCCTAATTTCTTTCTTTCTTTTTTTTATTTTTTATTTTTTTATTTTATTTTATTTTATTTTTAGGACTTTTAATCTTACCTGGAAAAAACTTGATATTTCCCTCCCTCCCCCATTCCACTTTAGAATTCACTCCATCATATCCTCCTCTCTCCATTAGTCTCTCCTAATTTGATGACATCATCTTTCTCTTCTATTTTGAGGTCTTGCAAAGGTATTGTGCTAGGCACTGCAAGATCATGGATATCCCCAATTTCTGTCTGGGCAGCTGCATAGTATCAGGTACCTTCCTTTGCTCTTCCATTTTCCTCTTTGGTCCCTGAGCCACTGGAGGATGTGACAGAGGTGTTATGTCCTCCTCCATCCCTTCTTCTCAGCACTATGTTGCCTTTTGTCATCCCAGTGGTCATCACCATCTGAAAAGAGATTCTCTAGCCAGAAGTAGAATCATTTGGACATGAACATTTAATTATTTTTTTAATTTTTTATTTTTCAGGCTTATACCCCCAAGGCTCATGGCCTCACTGGGGTTTTCAAACGGGTATGTCCCTCCCATGTGGTCCAATTATGGAGCACTTGGTTAAAGTGCACGCCACTATTGCACCAGTCATTGGGCCTGTCTGGCCAGCCTGAGCATCCACTATTTTCACTGAATTTTTGATTTTCTTCAGTGCAGCTTTTCCAGCTTTCAGTTGGCTGGTCTATTTTCTGCTCATTTGTCCTTGCCTCTCAGGCATAATGTCTTCAGCAATAGGGTCTTACTATGATTTTGTGTATGGGCTTTATAGCTTTTGTTTTGGAGGCTATTGATTTGAAGTCTCACTGGAAGGAATCCCATTGTATAACACTTATTTATTTATTTATTTATTTATTTATTTATTTATTTTCCTTATTCAAAAAGTAATTTTACATATGTCTTATTGAGGCTAATTTCTTAATATAGGTACTTAAAGCTATAAATTTTCCTCTTCGGACTGTCTTCATTATGTCCCAAAGGTTTTGATGTGGTGTTCTCATTATCATTTGACTATGAATTATTTTTTTTAATTTTTATTTTTCTCCACCTCTGGGTCCTGGGGAATCAAACGTGGGTCTGGGATTAGGAAAGTGCCTGTAAGCATTAAGCCATCACTCCAGCCTGACTCTTGAGACAGGATTTTCTTCATGTGATTTCTTCAGGACTGGTTCATCATTTAAAGAATGTTGTTTAAAGTCTCCATGATTTTGTGTATCTTTATACTTTTCTTGCCTTGATTTGAAGCTTGGTCCTTGGATTACATTTATTTATTTATTTATTTATTTATTTATTTATTTATTATTTTTGGTTTTTCAACTTCCCACTTTATACTGAACTTTGACTTTTCCTATTCTCAGTAGACAGATATGGCTCTCCTCATATTACCTGCCTAGGGTGCTGGGATTAAAGGCAGTACCACAGCCCAGCTTTAGCCATGATCTCATGCCAACCAAACATGGTCTTGAACTAAAGATGTAACTAAAGATAGCCTTGAACTTGACATTTTATTACCTCTTTGCCCAAGTCCTTTATTAAAGGTGTGCATCACCATGTACAGTTGACATCAAATACTTGTGAACTTCCTTTTTATACTGAACTTTGACTTTTCAGAGGTTGATAGCTATATCAGAGTTACCTTAGGCCACTGCTGTCTGACAGTACATAGTTAATTTAGCCAGGTCAGCCTGACCAGAGTGAGACCCTGCGATGCTTTGACATTTTAAAAACAAAAAAAAAAAAAAAAAAAAAAAGTTAGTGGAAAATGGAAAAATAAAGTGCTGATGTTAATGATTTTATAATCAAGACATTTACTATGCCAAAAATAGTAAATTTGATCCTTTTTGAATTTAAGCAAGTCTGACAACTGTGTTCAATTATAAAGGAAAACAACAAAACTTAAAGCACATGTGCAAAACGGTATAAATACACTGCCAAATTTTGTGGCTAAAAAAATAGTATGCAGGAAAAAATAGTATGCAGGGATGGAGCAAATGTATAAATCTTTATATATAGTAGAAATTACTCTGATATATTTATTTTTTCCCCTGGAAAAATTTTTTCTAAATATATTTTTTTACCCCCATGTTCCTTCCTCATTCAAACATGACCTCTTGGCAGCCAAGTCCCGGGGCATGGTTGTTGTAGCATACTGTAGATACCAAGAAAGTCAATCCTTGGCCTTTGAGGTTTAAAATATGTTTTGGAAACTGAAGGCAGAGATAAAACCTTTGTGATTAAAAAGCATCAAAAGCTAGCAGAACATCATGCCTGACATGTGACCAGTCAGAGCCCTCAAGTGCCCTTCTTTTTTCCAGTTTCCTAGGCTTGTAAAGCTGAGAAAGAGAAGAAGGGAGCTTGTAGTCTGGTGAATCCTTAGGAATCCTGTGGCCCAAGCTTCTGCACTGCTTGAAGTGTTAAAGCTGAGGGCAAGAAGTGGCTATGTGGCAGGGTCAGGCAATTTCCCTCAGATCCAGAGTGGCATGAGAGAGTGGTAGATGCGTCTGAGGTCCTCTATGAGGGAACAAGGAGTAGTTTTTAGTGAGGTTTTCCTTTGGGACATTGATCTTTTTTTATTCTTTTTATTTTTATTTTTTATTTTTGGAGAGAGACACAGAGACAGACAGAGAGGGAGAGGAAGACAGATAGAGATGGGCGCGCCAGCAGTCTCTCAGCTGCTGAGAACGAAATCCAGATGTGTGCGCCCCCTTGTGGTCAAGTGTGGCATTGCGCCCTTGCGTCACTTTGCATCTGGCTAAACGTGGGACCTGGAGATTGGAACTGGGTTCTTAGGCTTAGCAGGCAGGCGCCTTAACCGCTAAGCCATTTATATAGCCCTGGGACATTGATCTTTTTAGGGGTGTCATGTAGCCCAGGCTAGCCTCTCACTCTGGCCTTAAACTCCAAGTGCTGGGATTACAGTCATGAATCACTATACCCAGAAGGGACATGGAGTTATAACGATGATCTTCATAGTTTGCTAGTAAGAGACCAGGTGACGGGAAGATATGGTAGATGTCAGCATAGTCACATCACAACAGCTGGCCACTCAGGATCTCTATGTGTTGTTTACATGGGAACTGTTCCCCCATAGGCTCGAGTGTTGGAACACTCGGTCTCCAGCTGCTGATGTTGCTTGGGAGCTGTGGACCTTTAGGAGGTGTAGACCCTCTGGAGGAAGTGGGGGTGGACCTTGAGGTCTTATAACCCAGCCCACTTCCTGTTCATTCTGCGTGGTGGCTGAAATGTGAGGAGCTGGCCTGAGTGCCATCCGTGCCATAATGGATATGTCCTCAAAATATAAGCTAAAATAAAATCCTTCAGTTGCTTCTGGTCAGGTAATTATTTATAGCAATGTTCCCTATCCATATTTCTTATTCCTTTACAGTCCCCGGGGAAGGGAAGTGGGTGGATGGGTCTTTTGAGAGGGGAAGCTCTTGACTTGACTGGCGTTACCCTGATTTGGCAGATAGGGTGCTTTTGTCATCTGTCAGGTAATCAAACTCACATTTTATTTATTTGAGAGATAAAGAGAAAGAGAACGAAAATGGGTGTGCCAGGGCTTCCTTCCACTGCAAACAAACTCCAGATACATGTGCCACTCTGTGCATCTGGTTTTACTGGGGAATTAGATGCAGGTGGTCAGGCTTTGCAGACCTGCTGAATCATCTCTCCAACCAAAAATGTTTTATAAGCACTTTTTGTGAGTTTGCTACAGGTGAATTCAGGGCCTTAAATGAACACCCATTCTAAATGAGCTGAGAACTGGCATCAGCTATGCTTTGAAGAGGGAAGTTCCCAGTCCATAAGTTGTTGACAGTGCTGTGACAGACTTTTTAATCAAGGAGAAAGACTTAAATTTCAAGAGTGTTGAAAAGAAATTTTCACAGTTATACAACCTCCTACTTTATCATCTGCATAGTTGCTATCAGCAGATATTTCTGTCCAGCATGAAATTAAAATATTGTTTCTACCAAGTATATTTCAAGTAAACTCTCTGGGTCGAATCTCTTCCTTCTCCCTTCTTATTCTACCAAACAAAATATTTAAGCATACGGTTCAAATTTCAGACATTACAATTTACAAAAAAAATTGCCGGACTGGAGAGATGGCTTAGTGGTTAAGGCATTTGCCTACAAAGCTGAAGGACCCTGGTTTGATTCCCAGCTGATGGAGATTTGGGAATTAAAGCCTCTGGAGGCAGTGTATTGTTGGGGGTGGGCTTATGGGTGTTAAAGTCAGTGTCCCCTTGTCAGTGTTTGGCACAGTCTCCTGTTGCTATTGTCCACCTTATCTTGGCCGGGGTGGTGTCCACCCTCTGCTCATGCCATGGTTTTCCCTGCCATCATGGAGCTTCCCCCCACAAGTCCGTAAGCCAAAATAAACCCTGTTTTCCAAAAAGCTGCTCTTGTTCGGGTGATTCCTTTTCTTTTTCTAAAATTTATCTTATGTGTGGGCGACAGTAGACAGAGGAAGAGGGAGAGAGAGAGAGAATGGGCGTGCCAGGGCCTCCAGCCACTACAAACGAACTCCAGATTCATGCACTACCTTATGCATCTGGCTTACGTGGGTCCTGGGGAATTGAGCCTCGAACCGGGGTCTTTAGGCATCACAGACAAGTGCTTAACCACTCAGCCATCTCTCCAGGCCCTTTTGAGTGATTTCTGCCAGTAATGTGAACCTGCTGCAACAGCACAGAAATGAAATCTTTGGGCTGAAACTTCTGCTTGTTCAGCTGCAATTATATGAGAGATTACAACCTTTGAGATCAGGTAGCTGACTTGCATTAAGGCAACAGGAAGAATGTAGACTCTTTTGAAAGGGACTGAATGCTCAAGGAGTGTCCTGTTCTTCAAAGTCTGCTTTAATCCCCCCCTGGATTAACAAATTGGCACCCCACCTGGTTTTATGGCGTATAAGAAATGCAGGAAAGAAAGCTGGGTGGGGAGGCGCACGCCTTTAATCCCAGCACTAGGGAGGCAGAGGTAGGAGGATCACCGTGAGTTAGAGGCCACCCTGAGACCACAGAGTGAATTCCAGGTCAGCCTGAGCTAGAGTGAGACCCTACCTCGAAAAACCAAAAAAAAAAAAAAAAAAAAAAAAAGGAAAGAGAGGGTCATTGAATTTGCAACATGGTCTTGTGTTTTGGACATGGCCATGAGCAATGTGAAGCAGGTCTACTAAGGATTGCCTACATGGAGAACTGATGGAGACGTGAGGATGGGCTATGGGTTGCAGTGGAGACCCAGTGGAGATGCTGGGACCATGAGACGGCTGCTAAGGATTGCTGCTGGCCTCGGATGAAGTTTTCCAGGACTGTGAGTAGCCTAGCTGGAAGGGTAGAATTGGAACTCCAGAGACTTGTTGCTGGTTAGAATTATCAGACTTGGAGATTTGTCACTGACTAGAGTTGTTGGACTTGGAGCTACAGAGTTTGATGTTTGCCCTGTTTAAATCTTGTATTGCTTGAATATTTCTTTGCTATACCCAATGTCATCTTTTGCAGTGTGAATGTTTATTCTGTGCCATTATGTTTTTTTTTGGGGGGGGGTTGGTATTATGGCTCAGTTAAAAGATCTCGGACTATGGGAATGTTTGAACATCATTAGGATTGATAAAACTATGGGGACTTTTAAAGTTGAACTGAATGCATTGCATTTTACATCATGTATGGTTATCATTTATGGGGGCCAAAGGCAGAATGTGGTGGTTTGATTCAGGTGTCCCCATAAACTTAGGTGCTCTGAATGCTAGGGCCCCAGCTAATGGAGATTTGGGAACTAACACCTCCTGGAGGCAGTGTATTGTTGGGGGTGGGCTTATGGGTATTATAGCCACTTCCCCTTGCCAGTGTTTGGCACACTCTCCTGTTGCTATTGTCCACCTTATGTTGGCCAGGGGGTGATGTCCACCCACTGCTCATGCCATTGTTTTCCCCTGCTGTCATGGAGTTTCCCCTCAAGTCTGTAAACCAAAATAAATCCTTTTTTCCCAAAAGCTGGTCTTGGTCGGGTGATTTGTGCCAGCAATGCAAACCCAACTGCAACAACACCCAGCTGAGATTCTGCATTTCAAACCAGCTCCCAGGTGACTGGCGTGGGTAGTCCTTGAGTCACAATTTAAGCAGCATGACCTAAGTTGGCTTGTGTGCCTCTTCTATCCCATCCTCCTTTCTTCCCAGAAGATATAAGCTCTTGTTGGTCAGAGAAGCCCATGAGGCTTCCAAAACAATACAGGGTATTGCTCAAACACTTGGTTACCCACCAGATCTAAATGGTAAGACCCTATTGCTGAAGACCCACAGACTGTGGTTGCAGGACATTGAAAGACTGTGCTGGAACTGAGATGGAATCAGCTTCCTGCTGGCCAATTCTCATAGGGCTAGAAAGAGCTATGGGAGCTGCTGGGGCACAATTGTCACCAATACTGTGAATAAGCAAAAGATCCTACAAGCTACAAAATCAACTAGCTGAGCAAGTTGTATACACCTGTATAATAGTGGCACACAGACTATGGGGCCAACCAACTGCTTTCTGATTGGATATGAGGCTACTCAGTGGGAGAGAATTCACACCTGGCTCTGAGAACCAAGTCAGAAGCCCATGACATGGAAGATCATGGATCCTAGAGAGAAGCTTTTGCTGTTCTTTGCATAAAATGAGATGATATGCCTATCCAAAAGCCTGCTAAATGTCCGTTTGTCTCCTTTGATCAGTGCTGCTCTCACTCTTCATTAAAGCATATGCTTTTTACAGATGTCATTGAATATCTGAGAGACCCAAGACCCGTCAGTATGTCAAGAAGAGAAAGCTGCTCAGATGAGTCATCTCTATCACATGTGTCAGGCCCCAGGAAACATGACAGGGGGAGCGGCAGATTAAATATAAGTGCTCCCACATTCCCCATTGTTGAGGGTCCCTTTGGGAAGAGGGAGGACAGGGAGGAGGATAATGGTGCCAACACTATGAATGTAAAATCAGAATAATATAAATAAAAAATAAAATTA
Organism: Orientallactaga sibirica; assembly: GCA_036365145.1. NCBI lineage: Eukaryota > Metazoa > Chordata > Mammalia > Rodentia > Dipodidae > Orientallactaga > Orientallactaga sibirica. The sequence goes on along the minus strand of JAEOAD010002615.1, from coordinate 217,854 downwards.
TTTTAAAAATGGAAAAAAATAAATATAAGTGCTGCTGTTACTGCTAGCCTGAGAACCTCCTCCAGGGTAATGGCTGTAGATGCTGACGAGACTCAAAACTCATAAAAGCAGAAAATTAGGGGCTGCTGAGAACTCAACACTAAAGGAAACTTATAACCGACCTCCAAGGCTCAGGAAACATTGAGAAAGAGAGAGTGGAAAGATTGTAAGAGCCACAGGGTGGTGGGAAGTATCCTGAGGCATTGTTCCCCTTCACAGAGAGTGACTAATGCATTCATGACCCCAGAGTGAATACCAATACCCTCACTGAGGAGGGTCCTTAGTGGAATGAGGGCAGGCGAGAGGGAACATAAGAGTATAACCCAAGGGGAATATGACCAATATGCAATATGTTCATACAGTAAAGTTCTCAATGAAAATAAAATAAAGGACATAAGCTCCGCCAAAATTTAGTTTTTCATTACATATGAACATTTTAAAATAATTTTTTTAAAGATTTTATTTTTATTTATTTATTAGAGACGGGGGGAGGGAGAGAGAAAGAGTGAGAATGGGCGCACCAGGGTCTCTAGCCACTACAAACGAACTCCAGACACATGCACCACCCTGTGCATCTGGCTTACGTGGGACCTGGAGAATCGAACCGGGGTCCTTAGGCTTCACAGGCAAGTACCTTAACCACTAAACCATCTCTCCAGTCCCATATGAACATTTTAAAATAAATTTTATTATTTATTTGTGCATGCGTGTGTGCGTGCGTGTGTGTGGTGGGGGCAGCGAAGAGGCAGATAGAATGGACGGACCAGGGCCTCTAGCCACTGCAAACGAATTCCAGACTCATGTGCCACCTTGTGCATCTGGCTTTACATGGGTGCTGGGGAATTGAACCTGGATCCTTTGGCTTTGCTGGCAAGTGCCTTAACTGCTAAACCATCTCTCCTGCTCCCTTATACATCTTTTTTTTTGAGGTAAGTTCTCATTATATATCCCAGGCTGGCCTCAAACTCATAATCCTCCTGCTTTATCTTCCTGAGTAATTTCTTGCTTTATTTTAAATGATTTAACTTGTCAGTACATTTATAAACATAATTGTCTTGAGCCGGGCATGGTGGTGCACACCTTTAATCCTAGCATTCGGGAGGCAGAGGAAGGAGGATTGCTGTGAGTTCAAGGCTACCCTGAAACTACAGAGTGAATTCCAGTTCAGCCTGGGCTAGACTGAGACCCTACCTCGAATAAGCAATAAAACCACAAAAAAATTGTCTTTTTTCCTGCTGACTTAAATTTTTTCTGAACCAAAACAGGATTTTAATTGGTTTGTGTGTGTATCTGTATATATCTGTATATATAGGTGTGGATTCAATTTACGTTCACCTGCATGCTAAGCAGACACTCTATCACTGAGCCCAGTTCTGAACTGAGAATTAATAGGTGCTACTAATAACTATTAAGGAGAATTCTTGGCAATCATTCACAAAAATTCCAACAATGATATCTGTTTTCTTGGAGGGCGAAGTTCCATAGCTGTGTGCTGGCTGCTGACTCGGGGGTTTTCAGGCCTTGAGAGGTGCTTTCTGACATTTCTTCCAGAATGGGAGCTGATATGTTTTTTTTGGGGGGGTTATGTTGCTTCATTGAGGAAATAATATTTCATTTGAAAGCTAAATGATAAGCATGATTTATCAGAGAGAGAGAGAGAGAGAAGAGAGAGAGAGAAGGATTCTAGGTAAAGAAGCAGCTTACGTGGCCCCAGGCAAGCCTGAATCTGAGGGACTCAGGGAATGGATTTTCATTTGCTTGATGTTAAGAGTAAGATCTGGAAATGTAGGCAAGAGCGAATCCTGTGTATCTTCCACACATATCACGAATACAGGACTCGGGCAGAGCTGGAGCAGGAAGGACACAGGTGAAGTGATGCAAAGGCAGGCCTGTGGAGCTTCCACACCCTCTCGACCTTCACAGAGTCATTGTCAGAAAATCAGAGGCGTCCCACTTTACCAGTTTATGCAAATGGATTAACATTGCAGGTATTCTCTGACTTGCTTATTTACTTGTTTTTCTATTTTAGACACACTTGTACTGATGCAAGAGCAAAGTGTAGTGTGTTTATTTCTATTGCATGAATGTTCCTTACTTCACCCTTATGTGTTGTGGGTAGACATTTTTGACAAACAGTGCTTCTATAAGCATTTCTGATATACACACATAAATATCTTTAGATTTCATGGCTTCTAATAGTACTGTTGGATCATGGTATGTATATATGCATGTTTACTTTTAAAAAATATCTGAAGAGAGAGAGAGAGAGAATGGGCATGCAAGGGCTTTCTGCCACTGCAAACATATGTGTTACTTTGTGCATCGCGCTTTTTGTGGGCACTAGGGAATTAAACCCAGGCTGTTAAATGCATGCAAGTGCTTTTAACCACTGAGACATTTCTCTAACCCCATATTTACCTCCATACCTAGTTATTTTCAAAACTGTCCAGCTTATACATTACCATTTCATGTCCTTACTAACACTTAGATTATCTTTTTTCTTAATTTCGTGTGTATAAAAGTGCGTCTTGGAAGCGATGGTGAGATCGCTCAGTGGTTAAGGCTCTTGCTTGCAAAACCTGCCCACTCAGTTTTAATTCCCTAGCATCCACATTAAAACCTGACGCAAAGTGGTGCATGCCCCTGTGATCCCAATTTGGGAGGTGGAGCCAAGAAAATCCAAATCTGGAGGCCAGGTAGTCTGACGTTACTTTATAGTGTGGCAGTTTTCAGTGTCAAGAAACTTCAAAGTTGTCTTCCCTCTGTCTTCCACATGTGTTCTGTGGCATGCACCCCCCCACATGCACAAACATACAAATATATTAAAAAAGTGCATCTTGGGATTAAAAAAATGTATTTATTTATTTGCCAGCAGAGAGAGAGAGAGACAGAGAGAGAGAGACAGAGAGAGAAGATAGGCAGACACACAGAGAATTGGCACGCCAGGGCCTCTAGCCACTGCAAATGAACTCCAGATGCATGTGCCCTTTGTGCATCTGGCTTACGTGGGTCCTGGAGAATTGAACCGGGATCCTTTGGCTTTGCAGGCAAACGCCTTAACTGCTAAGCCATTTCTCCAACCCCGCATCTTGGGATTTTAATTGTGATTTTCCTAGCCACCAAAGAGATTTTCATGCTTACTAGCAAACCAGGTCCTATATACCCTTACTAGTTACGAACACTTATATCAGTTGAGAACTCAACAGCTTACAAGGTGCTGCACTTTGGTGGGAAGGACCTATGCCACCATCTGAATGACAATTGCTTGGCTTAGTTTTAGATAGACATTTGACTAGCATTGCTCTTGGGGCAGGTCACAGGGATGAATGGGGGATTGATGACGGATACTTTCAGAAAGGGAGCCAACGAAGAAGAAAGCTGTATCAGATGGTGAAAAAATTTCTAAAGCCCATTGATCTAGGGAAGGTGATTCTGACAGCTTAAAAACCAATCCTGGATCTTAGTGTCTGAACACAATTTCTTCAGCTGTTAGCAGAGGAGATTGTCCAGAGGTCCACCACCCACTTACATTTTATAAGCCTCTGCTTTCAAAAAGAGCCCTCTCTTTTTACTGCATTCCTTGATGAGGTCATAGCTACATGTAAGGAGGCCACCGACAGGTAGCCTGGGCTGGACTGCCACCTGCCAGCAATGATAGCACATTAAGGAAGGGAAGCCACATTGATACACACATTAACCCATGATACCTGCCCTTGACACTATTATAAGGTAAAGTCAGACGGCATTGCTGTTCTGCCATCCCATCCCATCCCCACTGCAGGCAGCATGACTCCATTGATGCTGCATTTCCTTCCTTCTAATGCTTATTGTGGTGTGAGTCACACACAGTAGTGAGAGTAGACCGTGGAAGGGGGTATGGTGTACCTCTTGTTGTACGTCTCTGCCATTTGTATTGCTTTCTTTTCTTGTTGCTATGACCAAATGCCTGACAAGAAGCAGCTTAAAGGAGGAGTAGTTTGCTTTGGCTTTCAGTTTCAGGGGATACAGCCCCTCATGGCAGCAGGACCAGGAGGCAGTTGGTCAAAATTGCATTCACAGGAAGTAGAGCAAATGAACAGAAACTGAGGCGTGGTTGAAAATCTCCAAGCTCATCTCCAGTGACTTCCAATGAGAGTCCACCTCCTTAAGATTCCACAACCTCCCCAAAGAGTGCCACCAGCTGGAGACCAAGTGTTCAAATACATGAGCCTCTGGGAGATATTTCACATTCAAACTACAATGTTATTCTGCATCTTTTGCTAAAGACATGTGTGCTAAAGACAGCCACATGTCACTGGGATGAACTTCCAGATCAGGCATAATTATAGAGGAAGGGATTGATTGAAGATTGAGGGGAAGTTTCATAATGGCAAAAGATGCTGGGCCCTTTTTTCCAGGCCCACGCCAAGAGAAAGAGAAAAAAAGTCACAAGCTACGACAAGCAAGCAAGCACACTTCAGCGATATCAGGCAGAACTCAGGCACTTTGCGTATTTTTAGACTAGAATTCCAAATCCACCACTGAACCTCAGGACTGAACCTTAGTGATGCCCAGCGACACCTCTTTCAGCCACATAACTGGAAATCCCAGAAGGTTTATTTAAACGGAATATATTGGGGGACATCCATTTAAGCTACCACAATATCCTCACAGACTAACCTGTGAGCTGTGGGACGAGGAACTGTATTGCTTATTGCATACTTCACAGCTCAGTTGGTAGAGTGCTTGCCTAGCATGCGGGAAGACCTGGATTTGATCCCAGTACTATGGCAAACTGGGCAGGATAATACACAACTATCATCCCAGTGGAGACAGGAGGATCAGGAAGTTCAAGGTCACTCTTGGATACATAGTGAATTCAAGGCCAGCCTGGGCTATATGAGACCCTGTCTCAAAAAAAAAAAAAAAAAAAAAAAAAAGAAAGAAAGAAAGAAAGAAAGGAATAGAATTTTCATATTTTGTTCCCTTTTGAATTAAGAGCTGAATTGAACCATGTAGAGAAATAAATGCTTGTTAATTCACTTGGCAACTTTACTAAAATGTTTTAGAATCTGCATTCCTCAGAATTTCTCAGTTGACAACAGTTCCACATCCAAGGAAAACAACCATATAGATCTATTCATTTCTTTATTGAGTGGATATTTTTTTGAATGGATATCACATGCAGGCACATTCCCAGCTGTGAGGGATATGAAGGTGAATCAGATAGGATAAGAATTCATCACTTCTCAGATGAGAAGTCTATAAATATTTGTTCACTGTCTATAAATTCGAGGGTAGCAACTCACAATCTTTAGAATCAAGAAGTTCTCAACTTGTACGAAGTTGAGTTTTTTTTTTTTTTGTTTTTGAGGTAGGGTCCTGCTCTAGCCCAAGCTGACCTGGAATTCACTCTGTAGTCTCAGGGTGGCCTTGAACTCATGGCAATCCTCCTACTTCTGCCTCCTGGGTGCTGGGATTAAAGGCATGTGCCACCATACCTGGCTCCAAGTTGAGTTCTTAATTCTCACAGCTAATAAAGGCTTAAAGGACTTATTTGCTAATAAATACACAAATCTCCTTGGTAGTTAGGTAAATGACAATTCAAATCCCAAGATATATTTATACCTTCCAGATCAGCAAAATCAAATTAAAAAAAAGTCAAAGTCAGGTAACTCGAGTCAATAAGGACATCAGTTATAAAATCTAACACATTTGATAGATGGAGCAATAGCATATGCACATTTAATTTTTGTGTTTTTTTTTTCTGACATACATAAAAAAAATATATATGTTTTTGTTTTTCGAGGTAGGGTCTCACTCTGATCCAGGCTAACCTGGAATTAACTATGTAGTCTCAGGGTGGCCTCGAACTCATGGCGATCCTCCTACCTCTGCCTCCCAAGTGCTGGGATTAAAGGTGTGTGCCACCATGCCTGGCTAAAAAATTATTATATTTTTAACAGATTGTACTCTTTTATTCCCTTTCCCCTGTTCCCATTACCCTGGGGCCCTCCTCTGTGAGGGTTATGGGTTTTACTGTGGGGTCATGAAGGCCTTAGTCCCAATGGAATAGTGGGGGCCTGTGCCTCAAGCTATTCCCACCCACTCTGTGGCAATGTTCCCTGAGCCATGACAGGTCTGTTGGCAGTCTGATTTAGTGTTGAGGTCTTTGTAGTCTCTGAATTTCTGCTTTGATAGGTTTTGCTTGATCACTGTGTCTGTCACCATCATCCTGAAGCTGGTTGTCAGGCTAGCAGTAAGAGCAGTAGTATTCATGAAAGTTCTCCTGGGCCCTGGTTCATGGTGGGCAGTTGGTTATCTTCTTGTCTTATTGATGGATCTCGACTCTCCTCCATTTTTTCTCTGCCATCTGTAAAATAAAGCAGATGCTCCAACCAAGAGTGGGAGCAGCTTGGGTTAAAGGAGGTATGCAAAGTTATTTGAGAGAGTTTTGGAGTGCAAGCGCACTGTTCTTCTCCAGAGAACAGTGGGGGTTTCTCTTGAAGTATGAGTTTCCTAAATATAGGAATCTGACTTGGTTTCCAGTACCAGGTATGAGTTCACTAACACTGAGCAGGTGTTGTGTACAATTAGATAATAGATGGTTATCCGCAGAGGCCACTATTATAAAAGTGTGTACTTCTTTTTTTAAAAAATATTTTATTTTTGCTGGGCGTGGTGGAGCATGCCTTTAATCCCAGCACTCAGGAGGCAGAGGTAGAAGGATTGCCAAGAGTTCGAGGCCACCCTGAGACTACATAGTTAATTCCAGGTCAGCCTGGACCAGAGTGAGACCCTACCTAGAAAAACCAAAAAAAAAAAAAAAAATTATTTTTATTTATTAATTTGAGAGAGAGAGAGATACAGAAATAGGCAGGTAGAGAGAGAGAGAGAGAGAGAGAGAGAGAGAGAATGGGCACGCCAGGGCCTCTAGCCACTGCAAACGAACTCCAGATGCATGCACCCCCTTATGCATCTGGCTTACGTGGGTCCTGGAGAATCAAGCCTCGAACCGGGATCCTTAGGCTTCACAGGCAAGCGTTTAACCACTAAGCCATCTCTCCAGCCCCAAGTGTGTACTTCTTGTTGGGCTTGTTGATTGTGTAGTCTGCAGGGTCCCCTGCTTATTCATGCTGTTGGTGACTGTTTCTTCCAGCACTATGAGGGCTATCCAGGAGGGAGCTTGTTTCCCTTTTAGTTCCAGCATGGTATTCTGATGTCCTATGGCTGAGGCCTGTGGTGTCTTCAGCAATAGGATCTTACTTTTTATAAAGCTCTGGCAGGTGATTGTTTTGGCAATGGCCTACATTGTTTTGGGGACTTCATGGGTCTCTCTGGCTAATAGCTCACTGTGGGGGCAACCCAACTCTGGGCCTGGGAATTACCAGCCAGAGTCTGTGGTTTTAAGAAGGTTAAGTTTTTCCCATCTTCTGTTAGGATTGTCTTCTCTCTCCTTTTATTGGTGGTTGACTTACAAATTAAAAAATTTATTTATTTATTTATTTATTTGAGAGAGAGAGAGAGAGAGAGAGAGAGAGAGAGAGAGAGAGAGGCTAAGAGAGAGGGATACAGAGAGAGGGAAAGAGGGAGAGAGAGAGAGAATGGGTACACCAGGGCCTTTAGCCACTTATAAATCAACTCCAGATGCATGTGCCACCTTTTGCATCTGGCTTTATTTGGGTATTAAAGAATCAAACCTGGGTCCTTTGGCTTTGTAGGCAAGCATCTTAACCACTAAGCCATCACTCCAGACCAACTTACACCTTTGAAAAAATTATTTATTTATTGGAGAGAGAGAGAGAAAGAAAGAGAGCGTGAGAGTGTATGGGCACACCAGGGCTTCCTGCTACTACAAACAAATTCCAGATGCATATGCCACATTGTGCATCTGGCTTTACATGGGTCCTGGGGAATTGATCCCAGGCTGTCAGCCTTTGCAAGCAAGCACTTTTAGCTGCTGAGCCATCTCTCTAGCCCATGATTTACACATTTTTAAAATGCCTTCCTGTTTTATTTATTTATTTTTGTTTCTTCTCCATGAGTGTGTGTGTCTGTGTGTGTGCTAATTAAACATAACAGGCTTTATACTTAGATAAAAATCACTTTGTAAATACAACTGTGTTGGGCATTATTTAATTGTAGAAATCAAGGTAACTGTGCCCTTCAGCTTCCGCCAGGTGTCTGAGCTGATCTCAGAGTTAGTTTTACTGTTTGTGATGGTATCATATGGCTTGAGTGTACAATCCCCAAGAGATTCATCAGAGCTCAGGCAAGTATATTTTGAAATTTCCACTTCAAGAAACTGTCCACCTCAATTACATAGGAACATGAATTAACAAGTATCTTACTCCTGACTTATTCCATTGTTTTATTATCCCTTGCAGGTGATGGTCTTAACCAGCTGGTTAGCTGATCAGTGACAGGTGAAGCTGTTAATTAAATTTCATTTTGTTTCTTTCTTTGGGAAAAAAAGGAAGACTCCATCTTCTAGTCTCCTTTATTGTAATGTCAAGGCCATAGGACTGGTTTCACATACAGTAAATGAGATGAGCCACACTCAAGCTAGGTTCTATGTTGTAGTTACCTCTGAGTTGCTGGGACAAAACACCTGACCCAAAGCAGCTGATAGGAGGAAAGGATTTACTTTGGCTCGCACTCTTAAGGGCAGGCTTCATGATGGCAGGGGAAGCATGGTAGAACAGGGAAAATAGAAGCAGGGGAGTGAGCTTAGCTCTGTCTGGCAAGGGGGTGCTGGCTATAACACCCCTTAGCCAGCCCCTGGGAACACACCTCCTCCAGCAAGGCTCCACCTGTCAAATTGCCACCAGTGAGAGAGCAAGCATTCAAAGCACGTGAATTTATGGTGGACATCTGGTTTAAACCACTACAGTTCTGTGTGTGTGTACAGGCAAGGACAACTTAAGGTGCTGTTCCTCAGGCACTGTCTCCATTTTTTGAGACAGGGTCTCTCACTGGCCTGGAGCTCACTGAATAGGCTAGACTGGCCTGCCAGTGAGCCCCAGAGACCTGCCTGTCTCTGTCTTCCCAGGGCTGGGATTACAAAAATGTGCTATCATGTAATGCTATATAATACATACATGTACACATATATGTGTGTATATATACATACATATATACATACATACACACACACACACACACACATGTATATTCTGGGGATCAAACTCAGGTCCTCATGCTTGCTCAATAGGCACTTTACTGACTGAACTGTCTCCCCAGCCCTTGGTTCTTAGAAACACACTTCGTGGTCTTGGCTCCTTTCCTTGCTATAGGATCATGGAAGGAAGGCACAGTTTGAGACGCAGCACTGCAAGATGAAGGCACCCAGAGATCACACATTGGGTTGGTTACAGTTGCCTTGGAAAGACTCTTGATATGTCTCAAATTACCACAGGTGTAAACTTTTGTGGTAAATTACTAACATTTTGGGGTCTGTTACTATAATACAAGTTATCAGTCTAAAATATGTGACTATTAATCCATGTAGGACCTACCATATTGTCTTCTCTAGTCTAAAAGCACTTATGCTTACACATTACAGACATATTTAAAGATACTAAAACCAAATATAATCGTCTTCCAAGGCACAGTATCTTATATAACACCGTAACTGCCCAAACACCATTCACACCCACCCACCCAACACCTCACATCCCACATCTTTGACAATTATGAGACATGCACTTACATCTTGCTAGAAAACAGATGCATAAGGGAAGGTCTCTCTTGATACTGAGGTTTATTTTATTTTAAATATTTATTTAATTTTAAAATCTTTGTGTGGGTATATGATGTGTGTATGTGTGTGTGTGTGTGTGTGTGTGTGTGTGTGTGTGTTGGCGCTTGTATGCCATGGTGTGTGTGTAGACAGCTTTGGGTGTCGGTCCTTTTCCTACACCTTGTTTGAGGCATGGTCTCTTGTGTAGGTCAGGCTAGCTGGCCCATGTGCTTCTATAATTCTTATGTCCCTTGTCTACTGCATCCAGCTATTGTGTGGGTTTTGGGGATCCAAATCCAGGTCATTGTGTTTGCACAGCAAGTGTTTTTACACAGCGAGCCATTTTCCCAGCCTGATACTGAGGTTTGTGTATTTATTGATTGATAAAAGTGCTGAGGGTTGACCCAAGGACTTTCAGGCATGGAAGGTAAGTGCTGTACCACCGAGCCTTACCCTGTTGGGCTCCCTCGGTGTTTCAGAAAGGCAGCATCATCACAGGACTCTACGGATGATGTACCTCCAGCAACTTAGGCTCTTTTTGTTATTATTGCTGTTTGTTTGTTTGTATTTCAAGGTAGGGTCTTATTCTAGTTCAGGCTGGCCTGAATTTACTCTGTAGTCCTAAGCTGGGCTTGAACTCACAGTGATCCTCCTACCTCTGCCTCCTGAGTACTGGGATTAAAGGCATGTGTCACTATACCCAGCAGTTGGGTTCTTACTCCAGCTGCTTCATGCTTTCTCATTTGTGTCAGTTTTCTAGTTTTCCCAGAAATTTCCCCTGTTATTTAGTGGTCAGTCTGAATGTGAAGTCATTTCTCCAATTGCAGCAAGCACAAACTGGTGGTAAGGTCAATTTTGGCAGCAGGAAGACTCCATCCAAGACCTTGACTTTTATAACTTGTTGATCCTGAAATTTCAATAACATTTCAACAAAACATACTTGCAATAAGATAGAAGAATATCTTTATCCTGGCCCTCATTATTTCTGTATCAGGAAGAACTGAACCCCTTGTCACCCACTTCCACTTCACTTCGTAATAATTGTGCTTCAAACCTCACTGGCTAAAATACTGCCACTGCATAATGCTCTTCCCACTTTAGGAAGTCAGTGGCAAAACAGAAATGATTGTGTTGTCCTCCCTTGTCTGATATTTCTTGGAAGTTAAGATGGGATACCAATAAAGACAATTGGTTAAGCTGGGAATGATGGCTCGTGCCTGGAACCCCAACACTGGAGGCTGGGCAGAAGGATTGGCTATAGTTCAAGACCAGCCTGGGCTACATCATGAGATCCAGACTAGCTTGGGCTACAGAATGAGACCTTGTGTTGTAGCTACCTTTGCGTTGCTGGAACAACCACAAGCAGCTGATTGGAGTAGAGTTCATTTTGGCTTAAAGTCTGGAGGGGAAGCTTTATGATGGCAGAGAAAGAATGGTGAAGCAGATGCTGGACTTCTCTCCTTACCATACAGGTGGAAGATAGCAGCAAGGGAATGAAGTGAATTCTGGCAAGGGGGAAGCTGGGTTACAACACTCCAATGCCCACTCCCAGTAACACGCCTCCTTTAACAAGGCTCCACCTCCTAAATTTCCATCAGCTGGGGACCAAGCATTGAAAACACATGAGTTTATGGGGGACATCTGATTCAAACCACCACACCTTGCCTCAAAACAAGCTATGAAAGACAAGTTGTGTCTGTGGTGTGATTGAAATATCTCTTGTTATGGTACAGAATCCCTGAAGTTGAATGTTGGCTATACATTGTCTTAGTGAATTTAGTTAATTAACTTATTTTGCTGAATCATATGTATTTATAAAATGAGATAATTTTAACAATAGCTGCTAGGAATATGGTGGCATGGGTACAATATGGTAATGTACAATAAGAAGCTTTATAAATTAAAATGTCATATTTTCTCTTCACCTTTACTGCTTCTGCTTTAAAACCAAGATTTCCCAGGGTGAGGTTAACTATTAATGTGACCTGGAAGATGTTAAAACTTCCCCTTTCCTACAATCAACCTTGTAGGGCTCAGCAGGAAAAGGTGTTGGTCCAGAGCGTCCTCTGTAAGGCATCTTTTACCTCCTTGTTGCGGAGGCTGTAGACGAAAGGGTTGAGCATTGGAATTATTATGGTGTGGAAGACAGATACCACTTGGCCATTGGTATCATAAGTGGATCCATGGGGTTGGACATAGGTGAAAACCACGGTGCCATAGAAAATGGCAATAGCCAGGAAGTGGGAGGCACATGTTGAGAGGGCAGCGGTGTGCATCCTCCCACCGAGACTAAGCTGTAGGAAGAGGGGACGCCTGCGGCAAGCAGGAGGGTAACCAGGGAAGATATAGAGGATCATTTCTGCTGTGGCTGTACTGGCCCACGCCAGGCGGAGAAGGGGTGGGATGTCACAGAGGTAGTGTGTTACTTGGCTGGACCTACAGAAAGGCAGGGCAGAGACATCCCCAGTGTGGATAGCAGAGTTGGCTCCACCAAATGCATAGGAAGCAGTCACCAGCTGGAGACAAGTCCCCTTAGTTGTCATGATGGAACTACAATGAAGGGGTTGGCAGATGGCCAGGAAGTGGTCATAGGCCATGCAGGCCAGCAGGAAGCTCTCAGCTGTCACATGTATCTCAAGGAAGACTAGCTGGACCACATAGACCTCAAAAGAGAGGGACTTGTCAGAGGTCAGAAAGTTCACTGAGAGCTTGGGCATAGACACAGAGGAGTAGCAAATATCAAGGAAAGAGAGGACGCTGAGGAAGAAACACGTGGGCTGTGGAGCCAGGTGTCTGTGAAGCTGAGTGCCATCAGGCTCGGGCTGCCCACTACTGTCATGACATAGATGAACAGGAAGGCCCCAAAGAGAGGCTCCTGAAGGTCTGGGTAACTGGAGAATCCCAACAAGATGAACTTGGTAAGTGGGGTAGTAACTGGGTAACTTGGTTATTACTGGTCAGGGCTAGTTCTCCAGGTACCATCTGCAGAGGGGACAGTCGATAATTACTTGGATAGGTTTCATCATCATCATCATCATTTTGTTTTTTTGTGGTAGGGTCTTGCTTACTATGTAATCTCAGGGTGGCCTTGATCTCACAGTGGTCCTCCCACCTCAGCCTCCTGAGTGCTGGGATTAAATGTGAGTGCCACCACACCAGGCTTTGTTTTGCTTTTTTTGAGGTAGGGTCTCACTCTAGCCTAGGCTGACCTGGAACTCACTCTGTAGCCATGTTGGCCTTGAACTCATGGTAATTCTTCTACCTCATCCTCCCTGTTTTTGTTTGCATGGATTTGCTGTTCTGGAAATGCCATATAAGTGGACTCATGTAATATATGGCCTTCTGTATCTGGTTTCTTTCATTTGTCTTAATGTTTTCAGGATTTATCCATGTTGTAGCATGTGTCAGTATTTCATTCCATGTTTAAACCTCTTTCCGAGAATCCCTTCATGTATGGCATAACAATCTTGTGCTCAACAAACCTACTGAGCTGTCTCCATCACCTAGGACACCATCAGCTTGGAGATGGTGACTCGCTTGATTATCCTCCAGGATTTGGATGCATGAAAGGACTGGGAATGTCCAGAGGTCATTCCTTTCTTCCCACACTTTCCACTCTCTTCTGTTCCCATGCACCTTCCTCTTGAGTGGTATAAACTCCAACCTGAGGTCCTGGGAGAAACCTCATCAATGTGGTCATCCATGTCAAGTAAGTTTACGTTAAGGTCAAGGAGGAAGTATGGTGCACCAAATATGGAACCCCTCAGCTTCCCCCACCTGTTGTACTGGGTACAGAACAAGGCAGGAAGAACACGGACAGGTGGAGCTGCTTTCCAGTTCCGGCTTTGAACCTATTTGCTGTTACCTTGGACAATTCTTTGGGTTTCTGATTTGTCATCTTCTGAGTCAAGGTTTGGAATGAAAGATCTTTGAGGACACACCTGCTCAGGTATAGACTACATCTCCTATATGTTTCTACCTAAATGTATCCCGGGACACAAAAAAGAAGCCACAGGAACTTATGTAGGAAACCCGATATGCTATACCTAGTTGCAATTATTGATTTTAGGGCACTCTGTTCAGCTCACTGCCGATATGTAGCCATCCACAGCAGGGATCGCTTGTAAATATTAAAAAAAAATTTTTATTGACAACTTCTATACTTACATACAAAAAATGCATGATATTTCCCTCCCCTGCCCCCCTACCCCTTGACTGGTGTATTTATGACCCCACAGTGAATACCGATACCCCACTGAGGGCCCTTAGTGGAGGGGGGCCAGGGAGAAGGAACATAAAAGCATGACTTGATAGGAATGTGACGTATGCAATATGTTCATACAGTAAAGTTCACAATTAATAAATATGAAAAATAAAAACAATTTTGTCTGTGTGCATGTGCACATATATATATAGGTGCATGTGACATGTACACATGCATATAGAGGCCAGAGGATAACTCAGGAATTGTTTAAGAACACCATATAAGGGGCTGAAGAGATGGATTAGTGGTTAAGGCATTTGCCTGCAAAGCCAAAGGACCCATGTTCGATTCCCCAGGACCCACATAAGCCAGATGCACAAGGTGCACATGCATCTGGAATTCCTGTGCAGTGGCTAGAAGCCCTGGTGTGCCCATTCTCTTTATCACTCTCTCTCTCACTCTGTCTCTCTCTGCCTCTTTCTCTCTCTCATAAATAAATAAATAAATATTAAGAAAAAAGCCATCCATGTTTTATTTAGATAGGACTCCCATTAGCCTGAACTTAAGGTAAGCTGGCTGGTCACTGGGCCTCAGATATCCATCTACTTCTTTTCGCCAGTTCTGGGATTACAAGCACACACCTCTACGCCTGGCATTTTTATGTGGGTTTTGAGATCAAACTCAAGTCCTCATGCTTGCTAGGTAAGCACTTTACCAACTGAGCTATCCTTGTGATGACATGTCGTTTTGTGATTCTTGGCATAAATTAGTTCAATAATTGAATGTAATTATCATCACAAAAACTCTTAAATTCTAATCTGGTCATTTATGTTAACAAAGTCTCTCAGAACTTATTTGGGCTGGAGAGATGGTTTACCGGTTAATACATTTGCCTGCAAAGCCAAAGGACCCAGGTTCGATTCCCCAGGACCCACGTTAGCCAGATGCACAAGGTGGCACATGTGTCTGGAGTTTGTTTGCAGTAGTCTGAGACCCTGGTGCACCCATTCTTTATCTTTCTCTCTCTTTCTCTCTGTCAAATAAATAAATATAAAATTTGAACGAAAGAACTTACTATTTTTCCCCTTGGGGAGGGGGAATGGGCAACAGGGTCTCAGGTAACCCAGGCTGGCAAGGATGACCTTGAACTTCTGATCTACCAGCCTTCACTTTTCAAGTGCTAGGATTACACTGTGTGTGTGTCACCACACCCAGCTAGAACTTAGTATTTCATGTACAAAATATTTACAAGGGGGGAGGGGAGGGAAATATCATGCATTTTTTGTATGTAAGTATAGAAATTGTCAATAAAAAAATTAAAAAAAAGATATACTGGGTTCTGCAGCTGACAGAAAGTTGGAAAAAGCTATGCTGCATGCATTCAATGGGAGAGAGAAATCACCAGTGAAGATACTCAACAGTGGACACTGAAAACCTTAAATCTGGCCAGCCAGACCAAATGAGCCAACGGGTGCAATAGTAGCATGTCTGTTATAGGAGAAACCAATTGCTTTCTAATTGGACTGCAGGCCCACTCCATGGGAGGGAACATATCCCTGATACTGAAAAACCTACGACAGGGGTAGTCATGAGCCCTAAGGGTATAATGTCTGCTGGTGTCTGACTAACTTCTCTTAATGTCCACACCCATATATTAATGCTACTGTCACTTTTGTTTAGAGAAGCTTCTCTTTTCAGATGGTGGCAACCTTGGGATGACTCAGAAGGCACCATGGTGCTAAGAAGAAGTTACAGAGGAGTGCTCAGCACTGAAACATCTCAAACCCACCTTCCAAGGCTCAGGGTCCGATGTGGAAGAGGGGGTGGAAAGAATGTAAGAGCCAAAGGAAGGGTAGGACTCCTTACAACATGCTCCTCCAGACACAAAATGGCCTGGATATCCATGACTTCACAGTGCCTGACACTACCTACACAAGACCATCATAATAGGAGGAAAAGATCATGACACCAAACTGAAAAGAGAGACTGATTGAGAGGGGGAGGGGATATGATGGAGAGTGAAATTTCAAAGGGGAAAGTGGGGGGAGGGAGGGAAGTATCATGGGATATTGTCTACAATTAAAGAAGTTGTCAGTAAAATGTAAAAAAAAGAAAAAAAATACACCAGTCAGTCTCTGTGTGTGGGGACAATGCCTTAGGATACTCCTTCCCACCCTGTGGCTCTTAAAAGTTTTTCTGCAGAATTATTTTTAATACTTTATCAATTATTAATTTGAAAAGATTTTCCTCTTTCTTTCTTTCTTTCTTTCTTTCTTTCTTTCTTTCTTTCTTTCTTTCTTTCTTTTCTTTCTTTTTTTTTTTTCAAGGTAGGGTCTTACTCTAGCCCAGGCTGACCTGGAATTCACTGTATTGTTTCAGGGTGGCCTTGAACTCACAGTGATCCTCCTACCTCTGCCTTCCAAGTGCTGGGATTAAAGGCGTGTGCCACCACGGGGCCACCAGGGTCCTTAGGCTTCACAGCAAGTGCTTAACCACTAAGCCATCTCTCCAGGCCCTTTTTCTTTTTCTTTTTTTTTAAAGCAGGGTTTCACTCTGTACCTCAGGCTGCCTCGAACTCACAGTGATCCTCATACCTTAGCTTCCTGAGTGCTGTGATTATAGGCATGGGCCACCATGCCTGGCTCTCCTTCAGTTTTGTTGGGAGAGTTCCATCTTATAGGCTGTTATTAAAGTCATTTACTTTCTCAACACCTATTTCTAAAATTATATCTTTGTGTGGTATGTTGAGAGTTTTTCTGTGTTGATGAAATGCCTTCTAGTAAGATTCAGGATGTGTGAGAAGCATGCATTTCTTTGCATAATAGGAAGAAGGGCAATTGTGAAAGGAGAGATGAGGAAGGAAGCATTCTCATGGACATGGTTTGCAGGGGAGAGTAGATACAGACACTGAGGTTCTGGAAATTTGCCACTGAACGCCTTGAAGAGTTTTCACTTACACGCTGGGGACACAATCCCAGTTTGAAGACTGTGGACTTAGAAGAATGAATGAACGCCTGAAATTTCCAGGACCAGCCTTCTGCTCTTGCTGCTTCTCCTTCCTCTCAGAGCTGGACTTGTGAATATGTGACTCTAGGAGAATTTGCTGGAACATTACATGCTCCCCAACTGTCTATTTATTGTAAAGGTCAGAATGTGCAACCATGGTCAGGGTCCTGGAGGTAGCTGAATCTTATCTAAGGGTTCAGTCAAGGATTAACCTAGCAAACTCAGCTTTCTGCTCTGGACTCTGGTTTCCACCCTTCCTTCCCTTCTCCTTCTCTTCTTCCCCTTCCATTCCCTCTCTTCCCCTCCCTTTCTCCCTCCCTCCCTCCCATTCTCACTTTCTTTCTCTTTTCCTTCCCTCCCCCCCCCCTTCTCTTTTCTTTCCTTTTTCTTTCATTTGAGAGAGTATGGGCATGCCAGAGTCTCCTGCCTCTGCAAACAAACTCCAGATACATTTGCCAATTTCTGTGCCTGGTTTTACATGGGTACTAGGGAACTGAACCCTGGGCTGGCAGGCTTTGCAAGCAAGCATCTTTAACCTCTGAGCCATCTCCCCAGCCCTACTCTACTTTTCTTTTATAATCTAGGTGTCCCAGACATTGTTTCTAATTATTCTTATTTTCCCTTTTTGTGTGTGGTGTATAGGTGCATGGTATATTCATATGTGTGTGGGTTCACCTGTGTGCATATGCATGTGAAGGCCAGGGGTTGACATCAGATGTCTACCTTAATTGCACTTCGCCTGATTTATTTTGTGTCTAAAAAAATTATGGGGTTAGAGAGATGGCTCAGTCGTTAAAGGCAAAGCCTGATTACCCAGGTAAAGCCAGATGCACAAAGTAGCACATATGTCCGGAGTTCATTGGTAGTGGCAGGAGACCATGGCATGCCCATACCCCCTCTCTCTGTGTCTCTGTTTCTCCCTTTTCCTCTCTCTCCAAGAAAAATAAAACTTATTAGTACTTATGTAGTGTGAATGGGTATGTGCCTGCCACTGCATGCCTGTGGAGGTCAGAGGACGACCTTGGGATATTTACTGGCCCTCTCCTTCTACCTTGTTTGAAACAGGGTCTCTCCTTGTTTTGCCCTGGAAAGGCCAGAGTAGCTGACCCTCTTGTTTTGGGATTCTCTTGGATGCATCTCCCACTGCTATACACACTGGTGTAATGACAAACCCCTGTGTCATTTGGTGTCCAGCTTTATGTTGGTGCTGGGGCTTCAAACTCTGGTTGGCAGGCTTGCAAAGAAGCACCTTTAACCACAGCCACTTACCAGTCCCACCACATTTTTTTTTTTTTTTTTTTTTTGAGACAGAGTCTCTCAGTAAGCCTAGAGTTCATTAATTTATCTAATCTAGCTAGTCAGCAAGCCCTATATTCTCCTGTCGCCACCTTCCCAGAGCTGAGATTATAGGCATACATCAGCACACCTGGCTTTTATGTGGGTGCTGGAGATCCAAACTTGATTGTGTGGCAAGCACTTTACTAAGCCATTTTCTGAGCCCCCATTCTTACTTCCCTAACTTTCTTGGGATTCTAGTTTGATACAAATCCAAATGTCCTTGAGTTTCAAATCTTCAATGAATAGTAGTAGTTTAATTTTCCTCTGACAGGAGGATAGCCCAATCCTGTAGATCCATACATCACATACAGTGTCATACACAGGATGGTTTTTAGGCTGAATTCCTGGATCCTGCTTTCCAGAAAAACGAGTTTTTCTTGTCCTCCTTCACCCTCCCTCACTGCCTTCCCATGGCACAGGACTGTGCTCCTCCTTCCTAATCTTCTTTTCCCTTCTAGATGGTTCCCAGGTGACCACTTGATTCCTTCAGAGGCACAACTATGAATAGATGCCAGTCGTGGGACCTTTGGGCAGTAGCCTTACTGATGCACTCTGAGGTTCATCTGCCAAATACCTCCCTGATTCCTCCATAAATCCTACTAGCCATCCCTTTGTCTTTTAGTCAATCTTCCCTTACCTAACCGAATTCTTGTTTCATGTGCTGCTGTAATCTGGTAGTTATTTCTACTCATTCAGGTGTACTTAAGACGTGTACAACAGGCGTTCTCAATGTTTCTGAGTCTTTCCCTCACTTCCCTTTCACAATCTAACTTAAGAAGGCAGAAACTGTTGGAAGTTTTATATTAAGCACATAGCAAGCTGCTGAACAACTACTGTTAGGCAAAAGAATTTGAACAATTGTGGTTGTTCCAAAGTATTTAAACAATTACAGTTGTTCAAAGTATTTAAACAACAGCCATCCAGAACTGTGCAAGACATGGCTGTGGGCACATGGCATCTTAAAAATTTTGTTGGGAAATTGAACTTAGGCCAACTCAGGCCAGCAGGCTTTGTAAGCAAGCACCTTTAACCACTGAGCAATCTCCCCAGCTCCTGGAAACATTTTTTTTTTTTCAAGGTAAGGTCTTGCTCTAACCCAGATTGACCTAAAATTCACTCTGTAGTCTCAGGCTGGCCTTGAACTCACAACAATCCTCCTACCTCTGCCTCCCAAGTGCTGGATTAAAGGTGTGCACTACCTAGCCTGGCTGGAACCATTTTTTTTTTTTTTTTTAGAATTTAAACATAAAGACTTATAAAATAAACATCCACTCATACACTGCTTTGGCTTTATAAATATGAGTGTTTTGATATATATGTTTCAGATACATATGTGATATAAATTTTTTTTTTTTCGAGGTAGGCTTGCACTCTAGCTCAGGCTGACCTGGACTTCACTATGTAGTCTCAGGGTGGCTTCAAACTCACGGCAATCCTCCTACCTCTGCCTCTCGAGTGCTGGGATTAAAGGCATGTGCCACCATGCCTGGCTGATATAAATTTTTTAAAAAACTATTTTGCAGTGCTGGGACTGAACCTAGGCTTCACAAATGCTAGGCAAGGGCTGTACTGCTGAGTTCCATACACATCCAGTTTAAATGTGAGAGATAATACATTCCAGGTCCCCATCTCATTCCTTTCTTTCCCTAAAGACAACAACAGTATCATATATTTGACTTACATAAATAAAAAATTAAAATTGTTTTTCTTATGCACATGTAAGAAAAACATGTATCAAAGAATTTACACATTTTTTGTTTTTCTTTTTTTGATTTTTCGAGGTAGGCTTTCAATCTAGTCCAGGCTGATCTGGACTTCACTATGTAGTCTCAGGGTGGCCTTGAACTCATGGTGATCCTCCTACCTATGCCTCCCAAGTGCTGGGATTAAAGGCGTGTGCCACCACACCCAGCTCTGAATTTACTCATTTTTCAATTAACAAAACAACAAGATGTTAAATCTGGTTCAAAAGTTTCTGGAGGATATAGGAACATTAATAAAAGAAAGAGTAAAATTGCTAGATTGGATACCCAAGTGGTTTTTGTTGCATATTGGTATCTTTTCTACACAATATGGAAATCATTTGTACCCGTACTAGGAAAAAAGTCTGTAAATTAATATATAATTTCAACAGTAAACAGTGAGTCAAATCAACTACATTTCCCTAAACAAAACTTGGATTATTTATTTTCCATAATATTTTGGATTGAACCTAAGATCTCATAAGTGTCAGGCAACCATGCTACCACTGGACTATATAGCCTCAGCCTATCATTCTTAGATTAAACAATGCTGCCATATGACATTGAAAGGATATGTTACTCATTTTATGACATTATTTCCAAGTTTTGAATATTGAGTCTACATTTCTATATTTTACTACAGATATACATTCATAAATAATGCCATTGAACATTTATTTGTGGCAAGCACTGTGTTGAGGGTTTTATGCATGCTTAGTAGGTCCTTTCAGTTCCCCAGAACCAATAGTAGCTACTATTATTATTCTCATTTCATAAATAAGGAAAGTAAGACATAGAGACGGTGGTTCAGTCCCATATTATATTGCAACTTGCTATTTTGCCCTAACATTATATTTTGGAAAACACTCTAGGATGCTAATATGGTTCGTTTATTTTACTTATAGGGTTCAACCATATCATACATATAATACATACACAACACACACACACACACACACACACACACACACACACACACACACACTGTTCAGAACCTGTCTGGAGGTTCTAGCTGGGGAGTATAGACAGCACTTGTACACCCGTGACCGAACAACTGTCCTCCTTTATTTGGGAAAGGTCATTCTCTTGGACTTGGCATGCAGCTTTGGGAGGGACACACACAGAGCAGTGAGGGGGTAAGGCATCATCTGTTTAGCCAACCCTTTCAACTGAATCAACCCTGGCAATCAATGGGGTGACAGATGTCTCAGCCACATGGCCCACACAGCCATCTTGTGGAATTCTTAAACCAAGTTAGTTAACACATACCTAATTTTGCATAGTTTTCACTTTTGTGGTGAGAACTTTAAACATTCTATTAATTTTTTTTTTTTTTTTTGAGGTAGGGTCTCACTCTGGCCCAGGCTGACCTGGAATTAACTCTGTAGTCTCAGGATGGCCTCGAACTCATGGCGATCCTCCTACCTCCACCTCCCGAGTGCTGGGATTAAAGGCGTGCGCCACCACGCCCGGCTTCTATTAATTTTTTAATTGACATTTTCTATACTTATAGACAATAAACCATGATAATTCCCTCCCCTCCCCCACTTTCCCCTTTACAAGTCCACTTTCCATCATATCCCCTCCCTCTCTCTGTTAGTCTCTCTTTTATTTTGATGTCATTGTCTTTTTCTCCTATTATGAAGGTCTTGTGAAGGTATTTCTAGGCACTGTGAGGTCATGGGTATCAAGGCCAATTTCTGTCTGGACAGTTGCATTGTAAGGAGTCGTACCCTTCCTTTGGCTCTTACATTCTTCCACCTTTTCCTCAATGGATTCTGAGCCTTGGGGAGGGTGTGATAGACATGTTTCAGTGCTGGACACTCCTCCATTCCTTCTTCTCAGCACTATGTTGCCTGTAGGGTCATCCCAGTGGTCACTGCCATCTGAAAAGAGAAGCTTCTCTTTGTTGGTTCTCCATAGAGCAGACATGACACTTTTGCACCCATTTGGTCATTTGGCCTGTCTGGCCAAACTTGAGGCTTCCAATGTCCACTGTTTTCACTGCTGATGACTTCCTTCTCCCATAGGGCTGCATGCAGTGCAGCTTTTTCTAGCTTTCAGTTGGCTGGTCTACAGGGAGAAGGTTTTCAGCTCAGCCCCAGCTTGATTTCTCATTGACCTTGCCACCCAGGCATGTGAAGTCTTCAGCAATAGGGTCTTACCATCTGTTAGTTGTGGGAAACCAAGGGCCTTGGCAATAGTCTGTAATGTTTTAGAGGCAACAGGGACCACAAGGAATCTTTTTGGCATTTTTGTCAAAAATCAGATGGCTGTAGCTGCCTGGATTAACATCTAAGTCCTCTATTCTGTTCCATTGATCTATCTTTGTGCCAGTACCATGCTGTTTTTGTTACTATGGCTTTGCAATACAGCTTAAAATTGGGTATGATGAGCTGGGTGTGGTGGTGCACGCCTTTAATCCCAACACTTGGGAGGCAGAGGTAGGAGGATCACCATGAATTCGAGGCCACCCTGAGACTACATAGTGAATTCCAGGTCAGCCTGAGCTAGAGTGAAATCCTACCTCAAAAAACCACACACACACAAAAAAATGGGTATGATGATACCACCAGCCTGATTTTTGTTGCTCAAAATTGTTTTGGCTATTCAAGGTTGTACTTCCAAATGAATTTTAAGATTTTTTTTTCTATTTCTGTGAAGAATGCTATTGGAATTTTAATGGGGATTGCATTAAATGCGTAGAATGCATTTGGTAAGATTGCCATTTTTACAATATTGATTCTTCCAATCCAAGCACAAGGGATCTCTTTCCATTTCCTAGTGTCTTCTGCAATTTCTTGCATATGAGAGAGAATATGTGATTTTTGTCTTTCTGGGCCTGAGTTATTTCACTTGGTATATTTTTTCCACTTCCAGTCATTTTCCTGAAAATTTCATAATTTCATTTTTCTTTATAGCTGAATAAAATTCTAGCCTGGGCTGACCTGGAATTCACTATGTAGTCTCAGGGTGGCCTCAAACTCACAGTGATCCTCCTAACACTGCCTCCTGAGTGCTGGGATTGAAGGTTGTGCCCCACCATGCCTGGCTCAATTTTTAGCTTTAAAAATATTTAAATTAATTTATTTTTGAGGGGAGAGAGAGGAGAATGAATGAACATGCCAGGGCCTCCTGCCACTGCAAACAAACTCCAGGTGCATGTGCCAGTTTGTGTATCTGCCTTTACGTAAGTACTGGGGAACTGAACCCTAGGTACAGAGGCTTTTCAAGCTAGTCATCTGAGTCATCTCTCTAGTCCCTCAATTTTTAGCTTTTTCAGAAACCTCCATACTGATTTTCATACTGACTATGCCACTTTACACTCCCACCAGCAATAAATATGAGGTTTTCTCCCACAATCTTGCCAGCATTTGTTGTCATTAGTTTTTTTTTTGGCCATGATAGCCATTCTAACTAGGGTTAGATGAAGTAGTTTTAATTTGCATTTTCCTGATAGCTAAGGTTTTTGAACATTTCAAAAAATATCTGTGGTGGGGGCTGTATAGCTGGCTCAACAGTTAAGGTGCTTGCATGCAAGGCCTGACAGCCAAGTTTCAATTAATTCTCCAGTACCCATGTCAAGCTAGATGCACAAAGTGGCACATGCATCTGGAGTTTTTTTTTTTTTTTTTTTATAGTGGCAAGAGGCCCTGGCATACCCATTCGCTTTCTCTTTGCTTGCAAATAAATAAATAAAATATTTAATGAAAATATCTGTGGCTATTTGTGATTTTTCCTTTGAGATGCCTCAATTTATTTTATTGGTTGGCAGGGTTTTGTTTTTTGGTATTCAGTTTTTGCACTTCTTTATATTTAAGATATCAGCTCCATGTCAGAGGAATAGCTAGCAAAAATTTTCTTCCATTCTGTAGACTTTCTATTCACCCTCCTGATAGTTTTCTCTGATGTGAAGAAACTTTTCTTAATTTCATATACTCCCATTTGCTGATTCTTGGGGCTTTTCCTGTGTTATTGAAGTCTTGTTCAGAAAGTTCTTACCAATAACTATAATCTGTACTGTATTGCCTTATATTTTCCTCTAGGATTTTTAGTATTTCTGGCTTTATATAAAGTTTTTGGTCAATTTCGAATTTATCTTAATATAAGGTGACAGATGTAGGTCTAATTTCATTCTTCTGCAAGTAGATATACAGTTTTGCTAGCACTGCACTATTTTGTTGAATAGGCTATCTTGTTTCCAGTGTATGTTTTTGAAAATCAGGTGACTATAGCCGTGTGGGCTTATTTCTGGTTCCTCTATTCTATTCCACTGGCCTATGTGTCTCTCTTTTTTTAAAAAATTAATTTATTTGTTTGAGAGAGGGAGAGAGGGAAACAGGGAGTGGGGGAGAGAGAGAATGGGCATGCCAGGGTCTTCAGGCACTGCAACAAACTCCAGATGCATGTGCCACCTTGTGCATCTGGCTTATGTGAGTCCTGGGAAATCAAACCGAGGTCCTTAGGCTTTGCAGGCAAATGCCTTAACTGTCAAGCCATCTCTCCAGCCCTATGTGTCTCTCTCTTTTTTTTTAAATTATTGTTTTTTATTGACTTTTATACTTACATACAAAAAAACCCCACCTGATATTTCCCTTCCCTCCCCCCATTCCACTTTAGAACTCAAGTCTCCATCATACCCCCTCCCTCTCTCCATTAGTCTCTCTTTTAATTTGATGTCATCATCTTTTTCTTCTATTTTGAGGGTTTTGTGAAGGTATTGCTAGGCACTGCAAGGTCATGGATATCGAGGCCAGTTTCTGTCTGGGCAGTTGCATTGTAAGAGGTCATACCCTTCCTTTGGCTCTTCCATTCTATCCGCCCCCTCTTCCGCAATGGTCCCTGAGCCTTGTAGGGTGGGACAGAGGTGTTTCATTGCAGGGCACTCCTCCATCCCTTCTTCTCAGCACTATGTTGCCTTTTGGGTGATCCCAGTGGTCATCACTATCTGAAAAGAGAAGCTTCTCTAACCAGAAGTGAGAGTAGAGTTAATATGTGAATATGAACATTAAGTGTAGTGCTTTCAGGGCAGCTTGGTGAGAATAATATATACATTTAGTCAGATAAGAGCAGGCCTATGTGCCTCTTTTTGTATCACTACCATACTGTCTTTGTCACTGTGGCTCTATAGTATAATTATACTATATTATATTAATTTATTTATTCATTAATTTAGTTAGTTAGTTATAATTTTGGGGGCAGAGTTTTATTCTAGCCTGATGTGCCCATACTCACAACCTTCTTCTGTGCTTGTAAATAAATTAATTAATTTTAAAAAGATTTTATTTATTCTTATTTATGTATTTATTAGAGACAGAGAAAGGGAGAGAGAAAGAGCATGAGAGTGAGAATGGGCATTACCAGGACCTCCAGCCACTGCAAACAAACTCCAGATGCATGTGCCACCATGTGTATCTGGCTTATGTGGGACTTGGAGAACTGAATCTGGGTTCTTAGGCTTCACAGGCATGTGCCTTAACCACTAAACCATCTCTCCAGCCCCATAAATAAATAGTTTTTAAAAGTCTCCCCCCAAAGAAAAGCTCAGAACTGGAGCATTCACTGCTGAATTCTGTCAAACTTTTAAGGAAAATTTAATACCAACACTTTTCAAATCGTACCACCAAATAGAAGGGGAAAGAAAAGTACCAAACTCATTCTATGAAACCAGTATTACCCTGATACCAAAAAAAGATGAAGACATGACAGAAAAAGAAAACTACAGACCAGTTTCCCTGTTGACCATAATTGCAAAAGTTCTCAATAAAGTACTTGCCAACAGAATTCAAGAACACATTAAGAATAAGAGACTCACAGACTCCAGAGAGAACCTCCACTGCTCTTTGGCTAAGCATTGTGGATATACGCATCAAAGTCTCTCAAAGAACTGTGCTTATCCCCTTGAATCCAAGTTGCTCTCACTTTTGGTTGGAGAACCTGTTTTATCTTATAGATGACGGAGAATACTGAGGAGATCCAGGATCCAACAATACAACAAGAAAAGAGCTGACTGCCCACCAGGACACTTGTCATCGTTCCACATCTGTGGAAGCCCAGACACAGAGGAAGCACTTACACAAGAATTGTTCTCGCTGTTAGCCTGACAAGCAGTTCCAGGGAGATAGTGATAGACACTGTGGTCACTCAAAATTCATCAAAGCGGAAATCCAGAGGCTACAGGCAACTCAACACTAAATCAGACTTCTAACACGCCTGCCAAGGCTCAGGGAACATTACAGAAGAGGGGGTGGAAAGATAGTAAGAGCCATGGACTGTGTAGGATTAGCTCAAGACATGGTTCTCTTCCACCTCTAGAGATTGACTGAGGCCTACAGGACCTCACAGTAAATACCATTTACCCCACTGAGGAAGGTCCTTAGTGACATGGGGACAGCAGAGAGGGGACATACACATTAAGATTATATACCAGGACACAGCTGGTTTCAACACAGAGATGCAAGGTTAATTCAGCATACACAAATCAATAAGCATAATTTATCATATAAATAAACTTAAGGGCAGAAATCATATACCTGCAACTGCGTACCATATTTCCTATGAACTCTCAGTATATAAAACACTGAAGAGGAAAGGTCAATGTCTCCTAAGAAGTCAAGACAGGAGGAAGCATCAGGACAGGTGAGAGGGTGGCGAGCTCAGTGGAAAGTGGGAAGAGAATGGCTTAGCTCACAGAGGCTTACATCCCAAGCCTGCTTAGTTAATTGTAAAGTTCTGTCGATGGGTGTTTTACACCTGCCCATCAACAAGTAGCAGAAAAATTGAAGCCAAGTGCCTTAAGCTCTGATGATATTTCTTGTTTATTTAACAAGACATTTGGTGGTAGGCGTACTTTAGCCAGTGAAGGAAAATCTTCCTCAGAAGTCAGTTAGCTGATTTCACCTAAAGTTCATTGGCCAAGTGTAGATCTCACAGTCATCTGCAACCAGAAGGTATCTAGGAAAGTGTAACTGGCTTGTGAAGCCTCGCTAGCTTGAGGCAGTCAAAGGAGAAAGTGGTCTTGGGTCTGTAACGGTGGGCCTGTGTTGTAGGGATGACGGAGTGAGTTCTTAATCCACTGTGTCAGGTGAGGGTCACAAATGTGGCTGGGAGGGATTTAGTGTCTGTTTGTGTGTGTGTGTTTGTGTGTGGTGATGGGTGTTGGACCAAGGGCCTCATGTGTGCTAGGCAAGTGTACTTCTGAGCTACATTCCCAGTCCTTTTTGTTTATTTATTTTTATGGGTTTGTTGGGTATGTTAGCATGGGTATATGTATGTTCATATTCATGTAGATGTATATGTGTATCCAGGTATATGTGTGTGTATGTGCGTGTGTGTGTGTGTATGTGTGTATGTGCGTGCGTGTGTGTGTGTGTGTGTGTGTCTATGTGTTGGCCAGAGTTCCATGTTAACTGTCTTCCTCAATCACTCTCCACCTTACTTATTGAGACAGGGTCTCTCAGTGAACCTGGAGTCCACCAGTTCATCTAGACATGCTAACCAGTCAATCCCAGGTACCCTCATGTTGCTGCCTCCCCAGTGCTGGATTACAGATGCATGCCACCACATCCGGCATTAACATAGGTACAGGGGACCTGAACTCAGGTCCTCATGCTTACATGCCAAGTGCTATATTGAATGAGCCATCTCCCTAGCCACTGATGTCTATATTTAAACTATTATCATTATAAGGAAAAATGAAAAGTTTTTCTTACCCTGCCTTGAGTATCTTCTGTCTTATATAGGATGAAATCCCACTTAGAAACAAATGCCTACTGTTTATTTATTTATGTGTATGTAGGCATTCATTTATTTGACAGGTTTTTTCTTTTTTCTTTATTAGAGAAAGAAGGGGAGAGAGAGAGAGAGAGAGAGAAGAGAAAGAGAAAGAGAGAGAGAGAGAGAGAATGGGCATGCCAAGGTCTCCAGCTGCTGCAAATGAACTCCAGACGCATGTACCACCTTGTGCATCTGACTTAAGTGGGTCCTGGGAGTAGAACCTGGTTCCTTTGGCTTTGCAGGCAAATGCCTTAACCACAAAGTCATCTCTTCAGCCCTATTTGATGGTTTTAATTAAAGACCTACCATGTGCAAAGAACTGAGGTAAGTCCTTTGTCTATTATTATTATTATTGTTATTATTATTAGCTATCAGGGAAGTTATTGTCTGTCTGGCAGAAGAGACATGACATGTTTCATAAACAGCAATGGTTATAGACCATTTTAAGTGCCCTAAGGGAAGTACTTAGAGGGCTCCAAAAGCTCAGAGATTGCAGAAATTACTCACTTGTGGCTGTTATCATCTGGGAAAGGGTATTTTTTTTTGGTGGGGGATAGGCATGATTTGTTTTGATGCAGGCTGAGGAGAGGTGGGGAGCACAGGCAGTCATTGTCAGATGAAACAGTGAGAGGAGGAAGTGATAGCATTAGGAAGCAAGTTTGATCACTTATTTTGGTAATCATTGATTCTGCTTTTTTTTTTTTTTTTTTTTTTTTTGGATTTTTGAGATAGGGTCTCACTCTGGCCCAGGCTGACCTGGAATTAACTATGTAGTCTCAGGGTGGCCTCGAACTCATGGTGATCCTCCTACCTCTGCCTCCCGAGTGCTGGGATTAAAGGTGTGCGCTACCACACCCAGCTTGATTTTGCTTTTAATTGGGGGACACATATTTTCTATAATTATATACTTTTCATTTGTGTGTGTTTCTGTCTTAACTGGACTGTGGCATCTACAGAGATCATTCTTATTGTCCATTACAGAATTTAAAAAATATTTGCTATGAGGGTTGGAGAGGTGGCTTAGTGGTTAAGGCACTTGCCTGCAAAGCCTAAGGACCCAGGTTTGACTCCCCAGTACCCACATAAGCCAGATGCACAAGGGGTGCATGCATATGGAGTTTGTTTGCAGTGGCTGGATGCCCTGGTGTGCTCATTCTCTCTCTCTTATTTTCTCTCTCAAAATGGATAGATAAAATAAAAAAAAATAAGGGCTGGAGAGATGGCTTAGCGGTTAAGGTGCCTGCCTCCTAAGCCTAAGAATGCTGGTTCAAATCTCCAGCAGTTCCAATCTCCAGGTCCCACGTTTAGCCAGATGCAAAGTGATGCAAGGGCGCAATGCCACACTTGACCACAAGGGGGCGCATGCATCTGGATTTTGTTCACAGCAGCTGAGAGGCTGCTGGCGTGCCCATCTCTATCTGTCTTCCTCTCCTTCTCTTTCTGTCTTTCTCTGTGTGTCGCTCTCAAAAAAAAAAAAAAATAAAATACTTGCTATGGTTTGGCTATGTTGGGGCTGGGGAAGTAGTTCAGTGGTAGAATGACTGCCCAGCATGCCGAGAGCCCTGGGTTTCATCCTTAGCACTATATAACCAAGGGTGGTTGTGCATGCCTGTAATCCCAGCTCTCAAGAGGCAGAAGTATCAGGATTCTGTTCAGTGATATCCTAGGCGACATAGTGAATTTAAGGCCAGTGTGGGCTTTATGTGACCCTGTCTCAAAAGCAAAGCAACAAACAAAACAAAGCAAAATCCAAACTAGAATGAAGCAAACAGAACAAAACAGAACAAAACAGTTGGTGTGTTGGGAGTCTAAACCTCTAAATTCATGTTGTTGACATCTGGATAAAGGGCCTTTGCTTTAGGATCAGATGACACCTGAGGATGGGTCCTCATGATGGCATGAGTGGCTTTATAAGAAGAGAACGTGAGAGAGCTGAGCTAACCTCCTCCCTCTCTTGCCATGCAATATTCTCTTCTATGTTATAATGTGGCAAGAAGGCCAGTATCTTGACATTGGACTTTCCAGGCTCCAGAACAGTAAGACATAAATTTATTTTCTCTATAAATTATTACTTAGTCTGTGATATTCTCTCATAGCAGCAGGTAGCAGACTATCTGATGAATTTATTTTGAATATTAACTACTATTACTTAAGATTATAGTGACCATTTCCAAGAAGACTTAATAAATTTGGCAAATTTAAAAGCAAGTAGTACACTGGATATGGCGGCTCATGATATAATCATAGCACTTGGGAGGTTGAGGAGGTATGACAGAGCGTTCAAGACCAGCCTGTCTCAAAAAACAAGTCATCCAGCAAACAGCAGCAGCAACAACAAAAATGGAAGCATACCATGTTTTGTTGAAGTACCTCTTTTCTTTGAAAATTGCATGTTTCACTTTGGGGAATAGTTCAAGTGCTTTTTTTTTTTTTTTTAAATTTTATTTATTGATTGATTTGCAAGGAGAGAGAGAAGGGGGAGGAAGGGCATACCAGAGCCACTTTGTGCATTTGGCTTTACATGGGTACTGGGGAATTGAACCCAGGTCGTTAGGCTTTATAAGCAAGAACCTTAACTTCTGAGCCATCTTCTGAGCCCTACCTTCTATGATTTTATTATTTTGTTCTTAAGTTTTGCTTTTGGCAAGTGCTCTGCCATTAATTTATATTCCTAGCCCTCTTTATACTTTTTAAAATAAGTTTTCTTAAAAATATCTATTTATTTATTTGAGGGAGAGAGAGAGAGAGAGAGAGAGAGAGAGAGAGAGAGAGAGAGAGAATGGGCATGCCAGGGTCCTGCAGCCACTGTAAACAAACTCCAGAGCATGCACCCTCTTGTGCATCTGGCTTACATATGTACTGGGGAATTGAATCTGGGTCCTTAGGCTTTGTAGGCAAATTCCTTAACAGCTAAGCCATCTCTCCATCCCTCTTTATACTTTAAAAATATTTTGATTTATTTATTTGCAAGAAGAGAGAGAAAGAGAGATAGAAGAGAGACACAGAGAATGGGTATGCAAGAGCCTCTAGCTGCAGCAAATGGACTCCAAATCATGTGCCACTTTGTGCATCTGGCTTTGTGTGGGTACTGGGAGATGAACTCTGGTTGTTAGGCTTTCAGGCCTAACCACTCAGTGCCTTAACCACTGAGCAATCTCTCCAGCATCCCTCTTTATACTTTTTATTCTGAGATAGGGTCTCACTAATTGTCAAGGTTGGCCTTGAACTCACTCTGTGGTCTAGGCAGGCCTTGAACTTGGAATCTTCCTATGTCAGTATCATTAATATTGATTTTCAATTTGACAGGAACTACCATCACCTAGAAGATACCTCTGGGCATGTTTGTGAGGGAGTTTCTTGATTAGGTTAACTGTACTGGGAAGACCCATCCTAATTGTGGGCAGCACCATTCTATGGACTGGAATCCTGACTGAATAAAGTAGGAATTTTCTAGTTGAATACCAGCATTCAGTTTCCTGCTTCCTAACTTGCAAATCCACACTAATTTAATGAAGTTAGAAATCCCTTTCTTAATAAATTTTTGGAATTCTTTAAAAAAATTATTATTGTTTGACTTGGCTTTTCAAGGTAGGGTCTCGCTCTAGCCCAGGCAGACCTGGAATTCACTGTGTAGTATCAGGGTGGCCTTGAACTCACGGCGATCTTCCTACCTCCGCCTCCTGAGTGCTGGGATTAAAGGTGTGCGCCACAACGCCCGGCTTAAAAAATTATTTTTATTTATTTATTTGTAAGCAGAGAGAGGTTAGGGTAGATAATGTGCACACCAGACTCCATTCACTGCAAACAAACTCCAGATGCATGCACCTTTTTGTAATCTGGTTTTTACGTGGTTACTAGGGAATCAAACCCAGGTCATTAGGTTTTGCAGGCAAGCACCTTAACTGCTGAGCCATCCCTCCATCCCTGGAATTATTTTTTTAAAGATATGGACATATTTAGTATGTAAACACATGTTGGTACCATCCTTTCCTTCTTCCCTGCCCCTTTTCTGAAGAGGCCTTCCTTGTTTGGGATGCAGGTCAGCCCCATGGGGATTGTGGGTCATGCGTTATGGGGGGGGCAGCAAAGCAATGTCTCAACTGTGGCTCTAACAATCTTTCTGGTCCCTCTTCTGCAAAATTCCCTGAGCAATGCTGGGAGCATTTTAAGTCTACTTCAGTGATGGGCACTCAGGAGCCTCTGGATCTTGCAACACCTAGTCAAGTGTCCTCAGTGTCTATCTCCACCACCCTTGTGCTGATATCAGATTCACTAAGCAGCACTCTTGCTCATTTCCCCAATTGCTCTGTGGTTTCAGCTGGGGTCCAGGTGGAGTGCGCTGGGTCATTTATCTCCTCAGGTCCAGCTCCCATCTGAAAAAGAGAAGCAGATTCTCCAACAGAGAATGAAATCAGCACCGGTTAAATGGGATAACCATTATCAATTTAGAGAGAATTAAAAGGATGTAGACCCTCTTACAGTCTAAGGTTAGTGGGAGCTTGACAACGGAAAGCAGAATCATTATCTGGATGTGATCCTGACTTGTTTCCCAGTTCCAGATATGGTTTCCTTTCCACTGAGTGGATCTGTTAGCCAATCCAAGAGCAGTTGGTTATCCACCATGGCTGTCACTATTGCATTTGTGTGAGCATCACATCAGGTTGTTTGCTTGTGAGTTGCTTAGACTTTGAGTTGCTTGGACAGATGTTGGCCACGTTCACCCGGTAGCTCATGTAGTGCCTTCCAGCATTAGATGCAGCCCTGGAATTCTTTCCTTTCTTTTTTTTTTTTTGAGGTAGAGTCTCACTCCAGTCCAGGCTGACCTGGAATTCAACTATGTAGTCTCAAGGTGGCCTCGAATTCACAGTGATCCTCTTACCTCTGCCTCCCGAGTGCTGGGATTAAAGGCATGCATCACTACACCTGGCTTTCTGTAATTCTCATAAATCAAAAATTACCAGTCAGGCTTTGAATAAAAATTTAAAAAATTTTTGCTATGCAAAATTCATGTTATTCTAACTAAGAGCAACATCACAAGGTTTTAATTATTCTGTTACCTTAGCAACAGCTATTTTGTAAATATGGATAATAGCTATAAAATCTCTCTCTCTGTGTGTATGTGGATCTCTAGGGGCTCAAAAGTTCCACTTTGGGAGATATGAACAGGAAGAAATAAGAAAGAGTTGCTTGATGGAAGCTGATTTCATAGGGCTCTGGGAACTGACCTTTTGTGCAAAAGATGCTTTATGCTTCATTCCTTCATAGGATGGCGCCGTGTGGGAAGAAGCTGAAACAAGCTCTTAAGGGCTGATGACTTAACACCATTTCCCCCTCAGTCATAAATAGACCCCAGTGTTAGTGTGTTGGATCACACCCTCTAAGACTGAAGATGTCGAGGATGACAGCTTTCAAAAATATGGTCATAGCTGTCTCTCGCTGCGTTTAAAGTCTTCAGCCTTTTCTCCACAGCGTGGTCTATTCCTGCGTTCCATCCTTCCAGACTTTTCCATGCAAGGTCTTGCTCTAGTTCCCTGTCTTCTTAATTTTCTTCAAATTCACACTTTTTTTTTCTTGCAATGAAGATTTATTTTTCCCATATTTAAATGTTGAATTTGAGTGGCCCA
Source organism: Orientallactaga sibirica (assembly GCA_036365145.1). Classification (NCBI taxonomy): domain Eukaryota; kingdom Metazoa; phylum Chordata; class Mammalia; order Rodentia; family Dipodidae; genus Orientallactaga; species Orientallactaga sibirica. The sequence goes on along the minus strand of JAEOAD010002615.1, from coordinate 184,404 downwards.
TTCCTCCAGGCCACCTTAACTGAAAATTGCCTAATTAGGGCATTTTCCTGGAGTTATCGAAACTGACTCTTGGATTTGTTTGCCCATGAGTGGCCTAGCTGCTTCTCAAAGAAGAGCCTGAAAGAAGGACAACTGACTCTTGGAGTTGTTTAAACAAAGCACGATCCCACTGCTTCTGCTGCTGCTCTGATAGGCTCTGATGTGCTCTGATAGGCACTCATTGGTGGTTTAAAAAATTTTTTTCAAGGTAAGGTCTCACTCTAGCTCAGGCTGAGCTGGAATTCACTATGTAGTCTCAGGCTGGCCTTGAACTCATGGCAATCCTCCTACCTCTCTGCCTCCCAAGTGCTGGGTTTAAAGGCGTGCGCCATCACGCCTGGCTTTATGTGAACATGTTGAACATTGGGTGGGCAAAGGGCAAAGAACTTGTGAGTGAGGAGAAGGAACTTTTTTTTTTTTTTTGGTTTTTCAAGGTAGGGTCTCACTCTTGTCCAGGCTGACCTGGAATTAGCTATGCAGTCTCAGGATGGCCTCGAACTCATGGCAATCCTCCTACCTCTGCCTCCCGAGTGCTGGGATTAAAGGCGTGCGCCACCATGCCTGGCAAAGGAAGGAACTTGTTGGACTCTTCTCATCCAGAATGTGCATATGCACACTCCATTCACAGTAAGCCCACGTGTTGTTTTCAACAGATCTGTGGCAGTTCCATGGACAGTTAATGAGTTGTCTTCAGCAGTCAGCATATTGCCCTCACGCACACCTTTTCTGGTTCAGGAGTTTAACCATATCACTGAGGAACTAGGTCAAAGAGCAGAGCTTAAGATCACCAACATCTCTAAACATTCCTTGTCCATAGTGGTCATCTGTGCTGTTCAGGCCAAAGGTAAACCTAGGCAGAGGCAACCTAGTTACAGTATTTTAAGCAGGCTGATTACATGGCTGTAAGATTGACTTCAGGGCAAGTTACAAAACAGGAACTTGGCAGAAAAAGCATCTCCCAGATATATTCTCAGAAAAGCTATTTATAAGGTCTATAAGAAACATTTCCACAGTTCATTACTACAGTTCATTCCCATATTTCATTCTTATCATTCATCCTCACAGAATACAGTATTTTATCTTCTGAAATACTGTAGTGTGTATATTGGATATGTGGTTTAGTTCTTGGTTATAAACTAATTCAAAAAATTATTATTTGGGCTTGGCAGATGGATCAGCAGGTAAAAGCACTTGCTACATAAGCACAAGGACCTAAGTTTAATTTCTAGCACCCATACAAACAGCTGCATGTGGTTGCACATGCCTATAACCCCAGCATTGAGCAGGGTGGAGGAGACAGGAGGATTGTTGGGGCTCTCTGGTTAGTCTGTGTAGCTAAAAAACTGTGAAAGACTCTGTCTTAGAGAAATAAGACACAGGAGAGAAAGAGAGATATAGAGAGTACACACAATGTCTTTCTGTGGTCTCTGCTCATGTGTGAAAAGGGTGCATGCACCTGCATGCGCATGCGCACACACGAATATACCACATATGCTTGTACACACATACACCAAAAGTCATTATGAAATAAGTGGCATGTACAAGATTAGTTACTGAGTAAATTCTCAAGAATATTACTATATAAAATATAGCCCAGTGCAGTGATTTCCAAAAGCTGGTCTTGCTTTTTGCCAAATTTACATGCCACATCTATTATTTACTTAGTATTAATAACAACAAGAACAAAACAACGGGATGGCTTAGCAGTTAAGGTGCTTGCCTGCAAAGCCAAGGACCCAGGTTTGATTCCCCAGGACTCATGTAAGCAAGATGCACAAGGTGGCACATGTGTCTGGAGTTTGTTGGCAACTGCTGGAGGTCCTGGCACACCCATTCTCTCTCTTTCTCTCCCCCTCTTTCTCTCATGCTCTCTTAAATAAATAAATACATAAAAATAAAAATAAAAAGACATGTGTTTTAGTAAAAATAGATGACTCAGTGGTTAAATGCACTTCTTACACAAGCATGAGGGTCTGAGGGGGCTTGAGACTGCCAGAGTTCAAACCTCCCAATCCCATGTAAACAGCTGGGCATGGCCATATGTGCTATAATCCCAGGCCCACAGGGAGCAGAGACCTGAGAATTATCATAGTCTGCAACTCCAGAACCAGTGAAAAGAGACTCTGGCTCAAAACAAGATCAGGTGGAAAAGCGATGGAGTGGGACATCCATTGTGGCCACCAAAGGTGAGTGACCCCCCCTCCCGTGCTGTCTCATGCACAGATACAAGCGTACACCACACACGCACGCACGCACGCACGCACGCACGCACGCACACACATCATACATTACACACACGCACACATAATAGAAAACCAATGAAAATAAAATACATCTAGCCTTACCTTAAGAAACACTATTTCCTAAAATGTATGGATTTATTATAACAGGTATATTTGTTGTTTTTTTTTTTTTTGTTTTGTTTTGAGGTAGGGTTTCACTCTAGTCCAGGCTGACCTGGAATTCACTATGTAGTCTCAGGGTGGCCTTGAACTCCCAGTGATCCTCCTACCTCTGCCTCCCGAGTGCTGGGATTAAAGGCGTGTGCCACCATGCCCAGCTAACAGGTATATTTGTAATGCATGTTAAAAGAAATGTTTAACTATTAAAATACTTTTATTCTGTGTCTGTCCTAAAATCCTCTTGTTGGTCATGTTAGTGATCAGCCAATGGCAGACATTTTGGAAGGAGGATCAACGTGTGCTCATGTTCTGCCTCAGGACACTTCCGGACACATAATAAGAGCACAGTGTTTTTCAGTACCTTTTTATTGCTTTTGAATAACAGAAGGAAATGACATTGGGGAAAATGAATGAATCAAAATGAATGAATTAAAAATTGATTAATACTATTTCAGGAAGAGCATAGAACCCAAGAATCTGACCAAATGTTTCTTTTTTTCCCAGATAAGGCACAAAAGGATGATTGGGGATTTCAGACAGATAGAATGAGCATACACAGGCTGGACTGGGTACAGAACAGTATACAAGGCATACAAGAGCACTTCAATCTTAGACTAAAGGTTAAGAAGCTGAAAACTCGAGTTTCAGGATATTTAATTCAATCTAGAAGTACCCATTGCTCCACAGAGCCTCAATTCAATCTAATCTGATTAAACTCCCATGGAAATGTGGAGACACGGGCTTGGACGGGACAGTGAAGATCATTCCAAAAGACATTTTCTGGGGCCAAGAGCTGCAGTTGTGCATATCTGTAATTCCAGCACTTGGTAGGCTGAGACAGGAGGATCCCAACATTGAGGCTAGTCTGTGCTATGAAGGGAGACCGTCTTATTTTTTTAAAATTTATTTTATTTATTTAGAGACAGAGAGGGAGAGAGAGAGAGAAAAAGAGAGAGAGAGAGAGAGGGAGAATGGGTGCTCCAGGGCCTCCAGCCACTACAACAAACTCTATATACATGCACCACTTTGTGCATCTGGCTTTTCATCAAACCAAGGTGGTTAGGCTTTGTAGGCAAGCACTTTAACTGCGGGACCATCTATCCAGCCCCAAGACCCTGTCTTAAAAACCACCCCTACCACCACCAATGACAGCAAAAACCAAACAAACCACAGATCTCTGAATGTCTATCATACTGGCAACTTTACTAGTTAGAGAAAAAATAATTTGGATGGAATCAAGTCTGTTTAACAAATAAAAAATTTGGAGCCAGGTATGTTGGCTCAGGACTATAATGCGGCACTTGGGAGGCTGGGGTAGGAGTATTGCTATGAGTCCTGGGCCAGCCTGGCTTACTGAGTAAGTTCCAGGTTAGCCTGGTCTAGAGTGAGACCCTGCCTCAAAAAATATTGATAACCTAACTATGTTTGGTGTCCCTGCTGGGGAAAGGTAACCTATAGCTCTCTACCTCTGGATTTTAGAAACTTGTGGGGCGTTTCCTGTTACAACCTTGTGCCAGATATATTTTCTTTTTCTCTACTCTCTCTTATTTTTTCCTCTATGGACAATCATTTTCTACAACTTTATTTTTAGTTGTTATTTATCTATTTGCAAAGTGGGAGAGAGAGAAAGAGAGAGAATGGGCACGTCAGGGCCTCCAACCATGACAAATGAACTCCAGATGCATGGGCCTCATTTTGTGTATCTAGCTTTATGTGGGTACTGAGGAATCAAATGGGGGTTGTTAGGCTTTGCAGGAAAGCACCTTAACCACTGAGCCATTTTTCCAACCCTACAACTTTATTTATTTATTTATTTATTTATTTATTTTGGTTTTTCAAGGTAGGGTCTCACTCTGGTCCAGGCTGACCTGGAATTAGCTATGTAGTCTCAGGGTGGCCTCGAACTCATGACGATCCTCCTACCTCTGCCTCCCGAGTGCTGGGATTAAAGGCGTGCACCACCACGCCAGGCTTCAATTTTATTTTTTAATTATTTCTTTATTTCATATTTTTGTCATAATTTATTTGGGCTTTCTAGGAGTGTTCCAGTTCTGGGGTTACTTTCCTGGAAATACTAAGGGGAAAGGAATTCATTATTCTCTGTACCAAAAATGTCTATAAACACTGGAAGAAACTTTAAAGATGATATATGCACTCTGATGTGTAAAAGGAAATACAAGGCTGGCATGATGGCACATGCCTTTAATCCCAGCACTTGGGAGGCTGAGGTAAGAGAATTTCAGTGAGGCCAGCCTGGGGCTACAGAGTGAGACCATGCCTTGAAAAGAACCAAAAAAATAAAAAGAAAATTCAAATGGCCAGAGAAAGGACGTTTCACCCATGATCAAGTAGTCAGGGTGAGAGAGGTTTCCAGAAGAGTATTTCCAGAGACCCCACCCTAGTGTGTAAGATAAAAGGGCTGCAATAATTTGAGCTGGCAGGGTTGTAATTTAAATATCATTTGCATACTCCTACACCCTTCCCCCAGCAATGTCTTTTCAGTTATTTCTTAAGTGAGAATGTACCACTGCTTCCCTTGTCATTTTTAGTCTCCCATTTCTCTCTCCCTTTTCACCCACTCAGTCTTTGGCCCAGTTCCCCTTCAGCATGAAAGGGGAAAAAGTATTCTCAGAATGTTAAAATTAAACTTCAGACAACGGTGCCACTGATCATATGCTTACTGCTAAAACAACCACTCCTCCGGATGTGGTGGCATGCACCTTTAATCCCAGTACTCGGGAGCAGAGGTAGGAGGATTGCCATGAGTTCAAGGCCACCCTGAGACTACAGAGTGAATTGAAGTTCAGCCTGGCTAGAGTGAGACCCTACCTTGAAAAATTGAAAAACCAAAAAACAAAACAAAACAAAACAAAACAAAAAACAATCACTCCTTCAAGCAGGGCTCTTATCCCTCATGTGCTATCCAGTGCTCAGAAACGGGAATTCTCAGCAAGTAAGCAAGGGTCTGGCTTATTAGAGATAAGCAATATATAAATATATTTTTCTTTTTTCTGCTTTTAAAATTATTATTATTGTTATCATTTATTTGAGAGAGAGATACAGAAATAGGCACAGAAAGAGAGAGAGAGAGAGAGAGAGAGGGAGAGAGAGAGAATGGGTGTGCCAGGGCTTCTAGCCACTGCAAACAAACCCCAGATGCATGCACCCCCTTGTGCATATGGCTTACATGGGTCCTGGGGAATTGAACCTGGGTCCTTTGGCTTTGCAGGCAAATGCCTTAACCACTAACCATCTCTCCAGCCCTTTTTCTGCTTTTTTGAAATAGGGTTTCTGGTTGTCTAGGCTGGACTTGAAATCACTATGAGGCAGAGGCTGTCTTTGAACTCCAGTTCTACACTCTGGTTTCTCTTCAGATTGTATAAATCTTTTGAACTCCTGATCTTCTTGTCTATACCTTCCAAATGCTGGAATTACAAAGTGTGCGCTAGCACACCTGGCTGCATGTATGTGGGTACACATGCAAGTAGGCGCTGTGTGTGTGGAGGCCAGACGTGGATGCTGAGTGTCTTGTTTACTTGTTGCCACTTTATTTTCTTTCTTTCTTTTTTATTTATTTATTTATTTATTTATTTATTTATTTATTTATTTATTTTTATTGACTTTTAATCTTACATACCAAAAAAACCCCACCTGATATTTCCCTCCCCTCCCCCATTCCACTTTAGAACTCCGGTCTCCATCATATCCCCTCCCTTTCTCCATTAGTCTCTCTCCTAATTTGGTGACATCATCTTTCTCTTCTATTTTGAGGGTCTTGCAAAGGTATTGCTAGGCACTGCAAGATCATGGATATCGAGGCCAATTTCTGTCTGGGCAGCTGCATAGTAAGAGGTCATATCCTTCCTTTGGCTCTTCCATTCTATCCGCCCCCTCTTCCGCAATGGTCCCTGAGCCACTGGAGGATGTGACAGAGGTGCCACTTTATTTTCTGAGGCAGGGTCTCTCACTTGAACTTGGGGCTTACCGATGTATCTAGTGGGGTTAGCTAGCTTGCCCGGGTGATCTCTGCCTCCTGAGAGCTGTGATTAGCACTCACGCCATGTCCACCTGGCGTTTGTGTGGATGCTCAGAGCCATCTTCCCAGCCCTAACATTTGATTTTTTTTTTTTTTTTTTTTTTTTTTTTTGAGGTCCAGGCTGATCTGGAATTCACTATGTAGTTTAAGGGTGGCCTTGAACTCATGGTGATCCTCCCACCTCTGCCTCCCAAGTGCTGGGATTAAAGGCATGCACCACCATGCCTGGCTTCCAACATTTGAATTTTTGTGAGGATACAAGCCAGACATCCTAGTCATGAAAGACCTCCAAACTCCCCCTGTCTATTTTCTCTTGAATCTCTCTTTTCAGAGGGATCCAGGTGCCATGGTGTGAGAACACACAGCAGATCTGTGGCAAGATGTGATTGGCAAGGGACAGCTATGTGAATGAGCCACACAGTGAAAATGGCTCCTCTGTCTCTGGAAGGACCTTGGGTTGACTGCAACTCTGGGTGACATTTGTCTGTAGCTCTATGAGAAATCCTCAGCAGAATCTCACAGCTCAACTGCTCCCAGATTCCTGACTCACAGAGGTGTGAAGTAATGGACACCTGCTTAAAAACTATATGCATGTGTGTGTGTGGGTGCGCGTGCACATGCACGCAACACCTCTGGTGTTGTCTTTCACGGCCATGAACCTTTTTTGGGACAGGGTCTCTTATTGGCCTAGAGCTTGTCAATTAGGCTACACTGACTGGCCAGTGAACCCCAGGGATTCTCATATCTCTGCCTCCCCAGTGCTAGTATTACAAGTGTGTGTTACCGTGCCTGTCACTTTTATGTGGCTGCTGGAGATTGAACGCAGGTCCACTTGTTTGCAAGGCAAACACTTCACCAGCTGAGCTGTCTCCCTAGCACCACACATATTGTTTTTAGCAGCTAAATTTTAGGGTAATTTGTTATTCAGCAATAGATAACTTTAGTCCCCATGGGAAGGGAGAAGGCAAGAGTAAGAGTCTAGAAATTAGGCAGAATTCTCTGCTTTTGGCTATTCTGCCCACAGGTTTTCTATAATATTTCATCCCTACATGGAATCATTGTCACCCCATGACTCCTGAGTTTACATGCTACAGTTCTAGCCATATACAAGACCCATGGGCTTGTGTGGTTTGCACGGATGGCCCCAATATATTCAGGATTTTAGTAAAGTTTATAATTCAGATCTGCAGCCACCTGGGTGGAGGAGGTGTCACTGTGGGTGGATCCTAGGGGCCAACCCTAACGTGTGGGGGTAGATTTGAAATTCCAATCTAAAGATATATAAAGTGCCTGAGCTTTGCCTGCATATATTGCACAAACATAAATTTTAAGGGAATTATTAATTAACTTTTGAGATCAGGTCTTGCTATCTTGCCCAAGGTGGTCTTGAACTCCTGGGCTTCATTGATCTTCCTGCCTCAGCCTCTTAAGTTCTGGGACTATAGATGCACTCTAGCTAGGAGCAGGGGATTTAGATGGCCAGACTTTAGTTAGTACATAAGCTTAGCACTTAAAAAAAACTACTACTTAGCCAGTAGGAGGTTTAGCAGAAATAGGAACTCTTTCCTATCTTAAATTCAGAAATGCAAAGAATAAATAATTTGAAAGATATGATTGAATCCAAAGCTAAAGAGGGAAAACTCCTCTATAACAGAAGATGCCCATAAAAGTAAAAAACAGTGGTTCCAAGGGGATTTGGTATATGTCTTCAGAGTTGGGCTTAATAGCCACAGAGGGTGGGAAGATTGGACTATGGGCATGTGTGCAGGCAGAACTGACTTCTGGAACCATAATTCTGGTTGTCCAACCAAGCCTCTGTGGACACAGAGAGAACTGCACTGGAGAACTGCTGATATGGAAGCTGTTCTTTCCTTTCATCCTGTCAAAACAATAAAGACAGAAGGTGACTGGAAGAAAAGTCATTCTCCAAAAGGCAAAGTTCCCATCCCTAACTAGAGTCCATGTCTCTTCATCAACACGTCTAATCCTAAGCAGGGTGTCTTTGCCTAGGGATATGACAATAATTCTTGGGGATTTTTCAATTTAAGAGAGATGCTCAGGGACTGGGGATGTAGCTCTGTTAGTTAAAAGCTTGCCTAGCATGCATGAAGCCCTGGGTTCTATCCCCAGCACTATATAAACTTGGCAAGATGGTGATTACCTACAATCCAGCAATCTGGAGGTGGAGGTAGGAGGACCAGAAAGTGTTCAAAGTCATTTTCAGCTATATAGTGAGTTCAAGGCTAGCCTGGGCTACTTGAGGTACAAGAGGTTGGGGGGCGGGGTAGAGGTACTCGGCGCAATTCACCTTATCTGTGTACCAGAAAGTAGAGATAGGTGAAAAGGGATTGATTTGATTATGGAGCACAAGACAAGGCGGACAAGGCCTGGTGGATCTGTGGCCTTGTGGAAGGTAAGCAGTGAGCAAGCTTTGCTTCAGGTGAACGAACAGGATATGAAGAGGTTGGGTGGAGGTACTGGATTCCCAGGAGATGGTGCAGTTTAGGGGGAGGCTAGAAGCTTTCTTTCTGACCAGGCTAAGGAATGAAAAGGACCATGGAGACCACCTACAGGATACGCTGTTTATCTGCCCAGGTGGGGTCACTGCTTTGGATGGGGCAGAGACCATTCAAATAAGGATCTCTCTGAGTTATACAAACAGACTTCTGTATCCACGGATTCCATAACTGAAGATTCAGCCAACTGTGGCCAGAAAATATTAGGAATAAGAACTGTACCTGTCCTGATAGGCCCCTGAATTGCCTTGTTATTACCCCCTGTGGTAGCTTGAATATATGTCCCTCAATATATTCAGTATTTTATTAGTTTATAGTTTGCATCTGCAATCACCTTGCTAGAGGCAATGTCACTGGGGGCTGGTTTTAAGGTGTGGTGATAGTTTGAGATTCCATTGTAAAGATATGCAAAGTGTGCCTAATAGGAGTTCCTGAAGCTGTGGCTTTTGGGCTGTAGTTTTGCTCTGTGTGCTGTGTGCCTGGTTGGTTTTTCTCTCTCTTGCCTGGTCCTGTGAGAGCAGGCCACTTCTATTGCCATTATTGGAACTTCCCCTTGATCTGTAAGCTTCAATAAATAATATCCCTTCCTCCATAACTGTGCCTGGTCTGGAAGTTCATCTCAGCGAACCTGAAGCTGTCTGCTACACCCCCTAAACATACAGTACAATAATTCTTTATGTAGAATTCCATCATGTATCATTTAGTAATTTAGAGATTTCAAGCATACTGGAGGATGTGTGAAGGTTCTATGTAAATCCTCTGCCATTTTACATAAGGAACTTGAGTAGGGATTTTGTTATCCATGTGGGATCCTGAGACAAATACCTTGGAGGACCAAGGGACAGACTGTAAGTAGTTGATGACTACACTGCTTCTCTGTGTAGCTAAGGTCATGGCTTCTGGAAGCCATTGGTGCTGGGAGAAGGACAGGGATGGCCCTTACTCATTTTAAGAAAACCTTCATTCCTTTGTTTATTTAAAAAATATTTATTGGGCTGGAGAGATAGCTTGGCAGTTGAGGCACTTGCCTGCAAGGCCTAGGGACCCAGGTTTGATTTCCAGAACCCATGTAGGCTGGATGCACATGGTGGCACATGTGTCTAGATTTCGTTTGCAGTGGCTAGAGGCCCTGGGTGCGCCCATTCTCTCTCACATGAATGAATAAAAATATATTTATTCATTTATTTATGTGTTTATGTAGGTGTGTGTGTGTGTGTGTGTGTGTATGAGCATGTATGGAGGTCAGATGAGTTGTCTGGGCCCTTCCTTCTTTGAGACAGAGTATGGTCCACATGTGGCTCTGAGACTGCCAGGCTGTGCAAATAAACGTATTTAACTGCTAAGCTATTTTCTCAGCCTCATTGTCTATTTTTAGTTTTCTTTTTTGAGGTAGGGTTTTTTCACTCTAGCTCAGGCTGACCTGGAATTCACTCTGTATTCTCAGGGTGGCCTCGAACTCACAGCGATCCTCCTACGTCTGCTTCCCGAGTGCTGGGATTAAACACGTGCACCACCACGCCCGGCTTCATTGTCTATTTTTATTAGCCACTCACTCCATGTGGATCATGATGGAGCTCAGGAAATGTAGTTAGTCTCAATTGCATTGCATCGTAAATGGGAGATACACTTGGGATGATGAAGGTACTTGGAACACTGAAAAAAAAAAAGAATGGAAAATATTAGATGATTTAATTTAAAATACTGATCATAGGCTGTGATGGTTAATCTTGATTGTCAACTTGACAATCACTGTAGAATCACTGTAGAAATATACTTCTGAGAATGAGGGTGTTTCCAGAAAAATTTAACTGAGCAGGAAAGACCCTCCCTGAAAGCAGGTGCTATTATCCCATGGACTGGGGCCTGGGGCTGAATAAAAGGAGAAAATGAGCCGACCACCAGCCTGTGTCTATCTCTGCTTCCTGACTGTGGACACAATGTGATGAGCCACCTCACGTTCCTGCTGCCAACACTTCCTCACGAGGATGGCTTGTAATCAAATTGTGAGCCAAAAAAATCCTTCCTTCCTTAAGTTGCTTTCATCAGATACTTTGCCATACTAATGAGAAAAGCAACTAATATGATTATATTCTGGAAATATTAAATTAAATAAAATATTACCACTTTTTTTCAAATAGAGTTTTCTCTTTTCTTTTTTTCTTTATTTATATGTGTGTATATGCATGTATAGGCACACTAGGGCTCTTGGTTGTTGCAAATGAATGCCAAACACATGTGCCACTTTTCGTGTTTGGCTTTACATGGGTACTGGGGAATTGAACTCAGGCCCGCAAGCTTTGTAAGCAAGCACCTTTTACTACTGAGCCATCTTCACAGCCTACCCTTTTGTTTTTCAGACAGGACTTTCTGTATCCCAGCCTGCCCTCAAACTTGCTATGTAGCTGAGGATGAACTCGAACTTTTGATCTTTTTTTTTCGAGGTAGGGTCTCACTCTGGTCCAGGCTGACCTGGAATTAACTATGTAGTCTCAGGGTGGCCTCGAACTCTCGGCGATCCTCCTACCTCTGCCTCCCAAGTGCTGGGATTAAAGGCGTGTGCCACCACGCCCGGCTACTTTTGATCTTTTTGCCTCTACTTGGTGCTAGAATTACTGGCATACGCCACCACTCTCAGTTTATGTGGTCCTGGGAATCAAACCCAGAACTGTGACTTCTCTCTCTCTCTCTTGCTGGTTTGTTTTGAGATAGGGCCTAATGTAGCCTAGGCTAACCTCGAACTCTCGAGGGTCCTGCCTCTAACTCCTGGGTACTGGGATTGCAGGCATGTGCCACCAGGTGTGACTCTTTTTAATTTAAAAACTGTAGTCATTAGGGGATGGAGATGTAGTTCAGTTGGTACAGTGCTTACATAACGTGCATGAAGTCCTGGGTTCCATCCCAAGCACCTTATAAATTGGGTGTGGTGGTACAAACCTATAATCCTAGCACTCAAAGGCAGGAGGAGCATAGGTTCAAGGTCATCCTTGGCTACATAGTTAATTTGAGACCAACTTGGGCTACAAGGGACCCTGTCTGAAAAAGAAAAAGAAAAAGAAAGAAAAAAAAAGAAAAAAAAAGGTGTAGGCAACAACAACAAAAAAACTTAAAATGAAAACATGTGGTCTGTATTTGTGGTTGCCATTGTGTTTCTGTAGCTGGTGCTTCCTCAGTCCATCGGACTTTCAGTGAATATATAGTGGGGTAGCCTGGGTCTTTTCCTGGCTTTTCTGCTCCTCACCAAGCTTTGCAGACTTTGCTGACCTAAAAGATGCAACTATGAGATTCCACCTTACCCCAGTAAGGATGGCTAACATTAAAAAACCAATGAAAACAAAAGCTGGTAAGGCTGTGGAGAAATAGTAACAAGCTTTCACTGTTGGTGAAATGTTGGTAAAATGGTACAACCATTATGGAAAGCTATATGGAGACTCCTGAAAAGGATGACTATAGACCTACCAACAGATCCAGTTATCCCCTTACTGGACATTTACCCTAAAGACTCCAAGCCTCAGATCAGAGAGATTTGCTCAACTATGTTTATAGCTGCTCAATTCATAATAGCTTAGAGCTGGAATCAACCCAGATGTCCATCATTAGATGAATGGATAACAAGGATGTGGCGTATATATACTATGGAACTCTGCGTAGCAGCAAGGAAAGATGAAATACGAAAAAAAAAAATGGTTGAACATGGAACAGATCATCCTCAGTGAGTTCACCCAATCACAAAAAGATAATCGTCTCAGGGTCCCATTCATTTGTGGCTCCTAACCTGAATCTGCCTGAGATGCTGCCAAACCTAATAAGTACCCTGAGGACCAGACAATAGGGAGGGTGGGAGGAAGTGAGAGGGTGGGAGGAAGGGTAAGGAGGGGACACAAATAGGGACCCAAAAGGAAATGGTACTAGAAAATGCTATATGCTGAACAACAGGCTAAAACATTGGTCCTTCAGCAGGCCCACAGAAAGAACATCATGAAGACCAACCTTAATCTTTTCTTGTTTCTCTCTCACCCTATCCCTCTCTCTCTCTCTCCCTCTCCTCTCTATACTCACTTTCTCTTTTATATTACCTATCTTTTTCTTCTTCCACCTTCCTTGGCACTGACTTATAACTCCCAGTACAAGCACGGGGTTAACTTTCATTATGAGCTGTTTATCCAAGAGACCTATGAGGTTTCCCAAAAAAGACAGATTTCTGTCAGAGTTCTTGATGACCCACCAAAGGTTAAGGGTAAGATCATACGGTCAAAGAGAGCATACGCGGGTGAGACAAAACATGGAGAGACTTGGTGGGAATCTGGAAGAGGGTCAGTCCCCAGACAGTTAGCTAGTCTACTGCCAGAGGGTGCTGCACGAGCGACTGGGGGAAAATGACTAACATCTGTCCAAACAACTTGCAGTTTAAGCTACCTAGCAGGAAACAACCTGACACAATGCTCAAACAAGTGCATTAATGGCACACAGCCATGGTAGGTAACCAACTGCTCTTAATTTGGCTAATAGATCCACTCAGTGGAATGGAACTCATTGCTGGAACTGGGAACTAAGTCAAAATCATGTACAAAAAGTGACCCCAGTCTCCAAGATCAAGCTCCCACCAAATGTGGGCTAGAAGAGGGCCTATGCATATAAAATTCTCTCTAAAATAACTATGGCCATTGCATCTATCTAGTACTAACTTCTCTCCATTGGAGAATTTGCTTATCTTTTTCAGATGATCAGCGAACCTGAAGGGAGGATAAGCCTATCACACTTCACCAGGGCCCCAGCTGAAACCATAGAGTAATGTGGGGGAAGGGCAAGAGTACAGTGTTCATGGTGATCATGACACCAGAATAAGGCTGAAGGAAGCAAACACAGAGAACATCCAACTCTTACTAAGCCAGATATCCAGAGACACAGAGGCTCCCAAAACCTTACCACTGAAGTAGAACTAAAATGACCCCAATGTGGCTCAGGGAAATTAGCGGAAGAGGGTGCGGAAAGAGTGTTAGAGCTACAAGTTGGGTCATTATGCACAGAGACTTGGCCTATCCCCCATAATTTTTTTTTTTTTTTTTGGTTTTGCCAGGTAGGGTCTCACTCTGGTCCAGGCTGACCTGGAATTAACTATGTAGTCTCAGGGTGGCCTCAAACTCTCAGCGATCCTCCTACCTCTGCCTCCCAAGTGCTGGGATTAAAGGCGTGCGCCACCACACTCGGTTACCCCCCATAATTTTTGACTACCCCCACAATGCATGATCTACATTCCCCATTGATGAGGGTCCCTTTGGAGGGGGAAGTCAGGGAGGAGGATAATGGAGTCACCAATATGAATGTAAAATTAGAATAATATAAACAAAGTAATAAATTATTTTTAAAAAAAGATGCAGCAGTGACACCCTTATGTGACACTGCTCTGCTAGATGATCTCCAGGGATTTTGCAGAGGAGGCTGTTACAAGAGAGGAGTTGAGGTTGTATAAAGAAGGCAAGGAGAGCAGCCGCGCCTTCCCAGGCCAGTAATTCAACCAAGCAGATTCTTCCTACCCTCGGGGGACATTTAACCGTGTGTGGAGACTTCTTTAGTTGCCACTACTGAGTGTTGGTAACCACTGGCATCTTGGGTAGAGGCTGTGTGTGCTGCTAAGCATTAGGATCCACAGAATTGTTCACAAGGAAATATTCAGCGCCAAATGCCAATGGTGTCAGGCTGAGAGACGCTGGTGTAGGCCCAGGAAGGGCCCGAGGACTCTGACATTGCTGTTCACACGTCAAAAGGGAGACACAGGATCCTGACACAATGGGGACTCCTGCTTTCTTCTCTCACCAGAGGTTCTTCATCAGTGACTCATGGTTCTTCCTCTGCCATCTGAACCTGTCCAAACCCATCCTGGTGGAGAGAGTTCTTTCCAAATGTGAGTCACACGCCACAGGTGGAGCCTTCCCCTGCTGGAGATCGCCAGATAGGCCCTCTGTGGAGTGTGGAGAGGGGACTGGTGCAGAGAGCTAGTAGTTGACCCCTCACTTTTATCGCCCCATCTACTTTTTTTTCCTGGTTCCTCCCCCTCCACAGGTGTTCTGCATGGGCTAGGATCTGCTCCACCAGAAGGGCTGAGGAGACAGATGTTCTGTCCCTGAGAGAGAAAGCAGGTGGCAGCTGAGAGGACTTTCCCAGAGGGACTAAAAGCTGTGTGACCTTGCTTTTGAATTTCATGCAGAAATCCAGATTTCTAGGGGGGAGGGGAACACTGCTGGTTCTGGGAAGATCCATTCTGACAATTTCCAAGTAGATTCAGCCAATGCTAATTATAAATCCCAGCACACTCCTCTGCCCTCAGAGAGTTTGTAACCTGTGTTGGGTTGCTTAAATTGATGATGAATGTTCTTTACGAAGGAGTGGTGGAAGCAGAGTGGTGGAAATGACTTCGTGTTGGATTCCACAGTCCTTGTTTGTCGCTATCCCAGTGCTATAGTTTCCCAACTGTATGATTGCAATCAAATGAAAGTAACAATAACATGCAGAATTAAATGAAACTTGGAACTATTGTTTGCTTTCAGTGCCTATAAAGGGTTGTGCAGTGTCTGTATCAAGAAGGTGTTTCCAGTCTATTCTCTCTGTGGGAAAAAGACTCATGAGTGCTGATCAACAGGTATTAGCTCCTTATGGGAGAAATTTAGACCTGTAACTTTGTAGAGCTTCTTTGGCGTCATCTAGAGGCAGCTCTCTCTGCTTTTAAGCCCTCCCTGCCCACTACTTGGAATTTTTGGGTTAGGGACCAAACACAGGGCTTTGTACCTGCTAAGTAAGTGCCAAACTGTATCCCATGCGTCACTGTTGGGCCTTATGTGTCTCTGTGGCAAGAGCTATAATTTGCTGAGCATCTGTCCACCACCAGACTTTGTTATATTATCTCAAATGCTGAGCACCAACTGCCCTCTCTGTTGTCCATACTGGACTAGAGATTGGGTGATTGAGATACAAGATTAACAAACGCACAAAAATACACACCCTGCAGACACTCCAGGCTGATGCGGGAGGAAAACAGAATTTGCTCAATGGTGCAGTGTGGTGAGCGCTGGTATATGGAGGTAAGTAACCGGCTTGCCAGGCCTCTGGTCTGTTCTCACGTGGTACATGGCACACTGTCAGTGGGAGGACTCCGTCATGATTCAGGCACTTGATGTAGTCAGCGGACGCTGCCTGATGCTGTGACCTTGAGCCAGGCACCACTCATCTATACAGAAGACCACTCCCAACCCTTCCAAATTGTCTGATTAAAACCCAAGTGTTGGCAATCAGGAATATCCAGAGTTTTTACTTTCTAAACAAGAAAGAGACTACGCATGGGCTCTGGCTTCAGAAAATAGCCCCATCTCTTCTCCTTTAGACACAAACTTTCCTAGACTTTGCAAGGTTCCCTGGTTAGAAATGAAAAGAAAATTTTTCTACCCAGAATTTTATTTTATTTTATTTTAGTTTTCTCAAGGTAGAGTCTCGCTCTAGCCCAAGCTGGTGTGGAATTCGCTATGTAGTCTCAGGCTAGCCTTGCACTCACAGTGATCCTCCTACCTCTCTACCTTCTCCTGAGTACTGGGATCAAAGGTGTGTGCCACCACGCCTGGCTCAGCATTTCATTTTGACTTCTCATAATTTCACATTTTCCCCTCTTTCTTCTTTCCTTTTTCTCTTTCTTTCTCCTCCTCCTCCTCCTTTTTTTGAACAAAGTCTCATGTAGCCCAGGCTGTCTTTGAACTCCCCATGTAGCCAAGGATAACCTTGAACTCCTGATCCTTTTGTCTCCATCTTCAGAATGCTGAGATTATAGGCATGCACCACTATGCCCAGTTCATGGGGCTTCATGTATGCTAGGCAAGCACTCTACCAACTGACTGGCATCCCCAGCTCTACAGTTATTTTATTTTATTTATTTATTTTTTTGGTTTTCGAGGTAGGGTCTCACTCTGGTCCAGGCTGACCTGGAATTAGCTATGTAGTCTCAGGGTAGCCTCGAACTCACGGCAATCCTCCTACCTCTGCCTCCCGAGTGCTGGGATTAAAGGCGTGCGCCACCACGCCCAGCTCTACAGTTATTTTTAATAAAGGAAAGCAGAGCATAAAGGAGGGCTTATATCTGCAGGAGTCCAAAGTTTTCCAGAAGGGGTTGCATTAGGGTGGGATTAAGATCATAACAGTTTGAGAGGTTGACAAAGCAACAGGAGATGTCCATTTCAGCATGGGGCAATGTGAACAAAGGCCAAGCTACATGAGAATGCCCAACCTACAGCTGTGGCTGTAGGGGAGGTATGAGGTGTTGCCTGGAAAGTTAGGTTGGAACAATCTCCCCCAAGGTAAATATTAAAAAGTGTAGAATTTTCTCCAGGAGCCAAAGCTAGCAAACTCAAATGCCAACAAGAGTCACGCTTGTACCTTGAATAAATGAAAACTTTAGGTTTTTGTTGTTTGTTTGAGACAGGATCTCATGTAACCCAGCCTGGCCTTGAACTCACTCTGGAGCCACTGATGACCTGATCCTCCTGCTACCACTTCTGGGTAACAGGCATGCTCCCTTATGATTGTCTAAAAAAGTAGGTTTCATTTTTCTCTATATGGACATACTTTTTGGGGATAAGGCTCATATTAAACCTATAGTGATACTCTTTACAAACAAACAAACAAACAAACAAACAAACAAACAAACAAACAAACAAAGCAAGCAAGCAAATGCAGAACTACTCCCTTCACTTAGTCAAAAAGTGTCTCTGTGCCCTGCACTCTCTCAGACATTGACGATTTGTCCTGAAACATGTGGCCCTCGAAGGACGATGTTTGTTTTTGTTACTTTTGTTGGAAATAAGAATATAACAAATGTCCTCTACCAAAAGAAAAAAGTCATCCTAAAAATGTAGGAGACTGTAATGCGAGTGGTGGGAACAGCTGGGCTGGAGGCTGGATGGTCTGAAAGAGCAGCTGGCCCCCAGCTCCCGACAACGATGACTCTACTGCAGATCAGACTAATGAAGTGGTCTTTGTCATTGTTTTCCAGAGAAATTTGGACTGTGGAGTTTTAAAATGTGATCTGCTATGGTCTGTCTCTCTGAACACCCAGTGTGATGGTACCGAGAGGCGATCAGGTCAAAGGCAGAGACTTTATGAACAGAATTAGCACCCTATCAAAGGGACCCCAGAGGGCTCTTTTCCCCTTCCTTCCACTATGTGAGGACACAGTGAGAAAGCACTGCCTGTGAACAAGGAAGTGGGTCCTCACCAGACTTTGAATCTGCAGTGTGTGTGTGTGTGCATGTATGTATGTGTATGTGTATATGTATGTGTGTATTTATGTGCAAGTATGGCGTGTGTTTGTGTGTGTGTATGTGTGTGTGCATGTATGTATGTGTATGTGTATATGTATGTGTGTATTTATGTGCGAGTATGGCATGTTTTTGTTTGTGTGTATATGTGTGTGTGCATGTATGTATGTGTATGTGTATATGTATGTGTGTATTTATGTGCGAGTATGGCATGTTTTTGTTTGTGTGTATATGTGTGTGTGCATGTATGTATGTGTATGTGTATATGTATGTGTGTATTTATGTGCGAGTATGGCGTGTGTGTGTGTGTGTATGTGTGTGTGCATGCATGTATGTGTATGTGTATATGTATGTGTGTATTTATGTGCGAGTATGGCGTGTGTGTGTGTGTGTATGTGTGTGTGCATGTATGTATGTGTATGTGTTTATGTATGTGTGTATTTATGTGCAAGTATGGTGTGTGTGTGTGTGTGTATGTGTGTGTGCATGCATGTATGTGTATGTGTATATATGTGTGTATTTATGTGTAGTATGGCGTGTGTGTTTGTGTGTGTGTATGTGTGTGTGCATGTATGTATGTGTATGTGTATATGTATGTGTGTATTTATGTGCGAGTATGGCGTGTGTGTTTGTGTGTGTGTATGTGTGTGTGCATGCATGTATGTGTATGTGTATATGTATGTGTGTATTTATGTGCGAGTATGGCGTGTGTGTGTGTGTGTGTGTGTGTAGGTCAGAGGATAACCTCAACTATGGATCCCTACCTTCCACTGAATTTGAGGCAGGGTCTCTCTTACTGTTGCTGCTGTATATGTCAGGCTAGATGGACTCTGAGCATCAGGATTCTTCTGTCTCTGCCTCCCATCTCACCACTGGTGCGCTGTCGGATTCCAGACACTTATGCTAACTATGCAACTTTATGTGGGTTCCGGAGCTCCAAAGTTGGGTTGTCAGGCAAACATTTTACTCATTGAGCCATCTCTTCCCAGCCCCCCTGCTGGGGTCTCTGGAACTTTGAGACATAAAACTTTCTGTTGTGTATGAGCCACACCCAATTTTTGGTATTTTGTTCTAGAAGCTCAAATGGTCTCATTGATTTTTTTTGTTGTTGTTGTTGCTGTTGTTGGCTGAGCAGGGTAAACTTGTACTGTCCACACACAATGTGATACAGCTGATGGGCTGTGTCAGTGCCATGAATGAGCTGTCAGTGCTGTGCCACCCTCTGCTCTACGCAGTGGTAAGTAGCGAGGTGCATAGGTTACTTTTCTTGTTGCTTTGACAAACACCTGACGGAACCATTTAAGGAATGAAGGGTTTATTTTGGCTCACAGTTCAAGAGACACAGTCCATCATGGCAGGGAAGGCATGGCAGTGGGAACACAGTGCAGGAAGCAGAGAGAGATGCGTGCTGGTGCTCAGTTAGCATTCTCCTTTTTATGTACTGCAAGACCCTGGCCCATGAGAATGGCACTACCCACATTTAGGGTGGGTCTTCCTACTCCAAGTAACCTAATCTAGAAAATCCCTCACAGACATCCTAGAGATCTCTTTCCAAAGGATTCTAAATCCTGCCAAATTGACAATTAAGTGTAACCCTTACAGGAGGTGTGGCCAAAGATACTTTTTCAGAATTCATTCTCCCCTTCTTCCTGGATGATGGAACCCCAAGTTAATCAAGGTACCAATGTGCCAAGCTAATAGCTGTGTTTGCCACACTCTTTTGTAGACATGTGACTCCCGTGTGACTAAGTTCTGGCCAAATGACTGGAATCAGACACTGAGGAAGCTGCCCAGAGGCAGTCAACAGTTGACAATCCCCCACCCATTTTTCAGGTTTATTCTGTTAACGTCGAACCAATGTCAGTTTGTGTCTGCAGCAGCATTGGACTGAGAGGCAACCTTCAGCACAGAGGAGGCAGCATTAATTTATCAGGACTGCCATGACAAAGTGCCATGGACTGGCTGGCTTAAACAACCTAAATTTTGTCACAGATTTAAAAAAATAAATATAAATAAACAAATTTATTTATTTATAAGCAAAGCGAGATAGGGCAGAGAAAGAGACAGAGAGAGAATGAATGGGCACACCAGGGCCTTCTGCCCCTACAAATTAACTCCAGATGCATGTGTCACTGTGTGCATCTGGCTTTATGTGGATACTGGGAAATGGAACCCAGGTAGTTAGGCTTTGCAGGTTAGTACCTTAACCTCTGAGTCATCTCTCCAGCCTGAATTTTGCCACAGTTTTTGGAGGCTGGAAGTCCAAGATCAACATGTTGGCCATTATCTGAGGGCTCTATCCTTGGCTTACAGATGGTTGCCTTGTAACTGTGCCCTCACTGTCTTTCTTCTGTGTGCATATCCTTGGTATATACCTTTTCATCTCCAAATTTTCTTTCAGACCAGTAGGGTCCACCTTGATGGCCTCTTCAAAGGCCTTTTCTCCATACACCATCACATTCTGAGGTACTGGGAATTAAGATGTCTGCAAGTGAGTGTTCCAGGAGTGTAGATGGGGGAGGGGGGCACAATTCAGCCCATAGAAGAAGCAACTGAAGATGGTGGGACAGAAAGATAGAAGGTACCCAGATCTTCTACAGCCACAGCCTTCCTGGAGCCTTCACACCACTCAACTATTTCCAGATATATATATATATCTTCTCTCAAGTGTTATTCCATCACAATTATTCCATTACCCTTGGGTGACTTCTCCCTTTGTCAGCCTTGCAAATCTCCTGTGGTCATCCAAGAGTGATCTTAAGTGTGACCTTTCTGGGGAGCTTCTTTGCTCCTCCAGGGAGGATTCGTCATAAGGGATCTTAGGAGATCAGATCGTCATAATCAGTCCTAGGTAGCAAGGAACAAAGGGCAGCCCTGAGGAAATACAAGAGGCTTCCTGGGGGACAGCTCTGTTTTCCAGAGGTTAGAGCAGAAGAGAAATATTTAGAGGCAAGAAAGATCCTTTCAGAATAAAGTAGATGAGAAGCCAAGGGGAAGAATCCTACAGCTGCCATATATTGGTCAGTTTGGGTTGTCACACACTGGATGGCTTAAACACACAGCTCCCATGGTTCCAGAGACTAGAAGTCTAAGATCAAGGTGTCAGGTCAGGGGTCTCCCCATGGGTTACTTGGACACGTGTGTGCATGTGCATGTGCATGTGTATGGGAGGGATAGAGAGAAAAAGAGAGAAAGATATGTGATATGCTATTTACTATCTTTTTATATCAGGACACTAATGCTATTGGAGCAAGGCCTCACTGTTTTATGATCTCATTGTACCTTTATTACTTCCTTATAGGCTCTTTTTCCAATCATCACTTTGTGGGTTAGGGCATCAATATATGCATTTGGGGGTACATATCTAAGGCCATTGCACAAGAAGATCAAGAACTTCCATGGTGGGCTGGGTAGATGGTTCAGTGGTTAAAGGCACTTGCTTGCAAAGCCTGATGACTCTGGTTCAATTCCCCAGTCCCTATGTAAAGCCAGATGCATGAAGTGGCTCATGAGTCTGGAGTTTGGTTGCAGCAAGAAGCTCTGGCAAGCCCATTCTCTCTCTCTCTTCCCTCCCTCTCTTGAAAAGAAATAAATAAAAATATTTTAAAAGAGGGCCTGGAGAGATGGCTTAGCGGTTATGATACTTGCTTGTAAAGCCAAAGGATCCCTGTTTGATTCTCTAGGACCCACATAAGCCAGATGCACAGGGAGGTGCATGCATCTGGAGTTCGTTTGCAGTGGCTGGAGGCCCTGCCATGCCCATTCTCTCTCCCAAATAAATTAATAAAATATATATATATTTAGCCAGGCGTGATGGCGCATGCCTTTCATCCCAGCACTGGGGAGGCAGAGGTAGGAGGATCGCCGTGAGTTTGAGGCCACCCTGAGACTACACAGTGAATTCCAGGTTAGCCTGGGCTAGAGTGAGACCCTACATCGAAAAACCTATATATATATATATATATATATATGTATGTATATTTAAAAAGACCTTTCATGTTTTCTGAAGTTGAGATTGAGAATCATTGTATCACCATTCAGGACTTGGGTTCTTTGCTTTTTTTTTTTTTTTAAATGATCTTTCAGTGAGACTTAGAGCTAGGCAGCCTAATCTTTTTCTTATTTGAAAATAGGAGTACAAATACCTACCTTACAGCATTTGGGGAGGCCAAATAAAAGAATGAATGTGAAAAATGTTTTTCTTTTCCTTTTTTTTTTTTTTTTTTTTTTTGAGGCAGGGTCTCACTCTGGTCCAGGCTGATCTAAAACTCACTTTGTAATACAGTCCAGCCTTGAACTTACAGTGACCCTCCTACCTCAGCCTCAAGAGTGTTGGGATTAAAGGCATGAGCCACCACACCCAGCTGTGAAAAATGTTTTGACAAGCATGAATTATTTATATCAGTATTTTATTTTTATGTATGGGATCAAACTCAAGGCCTTGTATGTGTTGGAGAATCTCTGAACTACTGAGCTAGGTATTCAACTCTTGAGTTTTTGATGAGGGTCTTGCTATATATTTTAGGCTGGCCTGAACTCTTGATATTCTCGTCTTACCCTCCCAAATGCTGGAATTACAAGCATGCAATATTGTGCCTAGCTTCTGTCAGTGTTTCTAAAGTCATTTGTTTACTTTGTGGTGTTTTTCCCTATTATCATCTGTCTTGTGATTTTTCTAAATATTGAGCTATCCTAAACAATTTCTTGTTTTAAAGAAACCTTTTTAAAAATCAAAATTATAAATCAAAGGTAATGGAAATATAAAAATAGCATAACATTATTAATTGCTGATAATTACCATTTAGTGGCAGACACTTCAATTTGACATAATTAGAAGAACTATAAGAAGAGAGATATAAAAGAACTTTCTTATGGTTCAGTGAAATGCTACTGGGAGTGGCAGATGATACCCGGTGGTAAATGAAATGTCTCACCCTTATGTAATATGGAGAAGAATATCTAATCCTGTAGAGCAGCTTTCTCAGGGAAGAAAGAAAAGCAATGGCTTGTCTGAGCCAGACCTCTTGGGAGCCTCTTTCACTCTTTCTGGAAGCTTTAGAATAACTAGTTACCTGGTGTTACTGCTTGGCTCCCCCTTGGCAGGACTGTGGGTCAGGGGGGCTGAGTAACTGACTTAGCCTCTGATAGCCAGAGTCTGGTTTGATTCCCTAGGACCCAAGTAGGACAGATGCACAAGGAGACGCATGCGTCTGGAGTTTGTTTGCGATGGCTGGAGGCCTTGGCATGCCCATTCTCTCGTCTCTGCCTTTTTCTCTCTCGCTCTCTCAAAATAAATAAATAAATAAATAAATAAATAAATAAATAAATAAAAGACCCTGTTGTTGTTAAGATATCACACCTTCTGGGTACAGGTATCATATAGAGAAATCAAATTGCAGCTGAGGCAAAAGCTTCCTTCTGGCTAGTTTTCATAGTGCAGGAAGATGCTATGCAGGTTCCTAGCAGAGAAAAGTCATCAACAACACCACCCAGTGGTGAATCCTGCAGTTTACAATACTGATCCACCAGGTAAGACATGCCCTCCAGTGCAATAGTGGCAAGAAGAATATAGGGGAAACCAGTAGCTCTGACTGGATTTGAGGTCTGTGCCACAGGAGGGAACATATGCCTGGTACTGAAAACCTGGTCAAAAGCCTTAGGGAAGAACCTGCTATTGCTATCAAACTGTCTACTAGGTATTTATCTTCATATCCACATGTCAGTTCTGCTCTAGCTGTCGACAGAAAAACTTTTTTAAAAAAAAATTTGTTTATTTTTATTTATTTATTTGAGAGACAGACAGACAGACAGACAGACAGACAGAGAAAGAGTGAGAGAGAGAGAGAGAGAGAGAGAGAGAGAGAGAGAGGGAGGGAGAGAGAGAGAAAATGGGTGCACCAGGGCCTCCGGCCACTGCAAATGAACTCCAGATGCATGCACCACCTTATGCATCTGGCTTATGTGGGTCCTGGGGAACTGAACATCAAACCAGGGTCCTTAGGCTTCACAGAAAGTGTTTAACTGCTAAACCATCTCTCCAACCCAGAAAAGCCTTTAAAAAAATCTTTTAATTTTTATTTGAGACAGAGAGAAAGAGAGAGAAAGAGAGAGAGAGAGAGTGGGAGGGAGAGAGTGAGAGCGACAGCGAGCATGCCAGGGCCTCTAGCCACTGCAAATGAACTCCAGATCAATGTGCCATTTTGTGCATCTGGCTTACATGGGACCTGGAGAATTGAACCTGGGTCCTTAGGCTTTGCAGGCAAGTGCCTTAACTGCTAAGCCATCCCCAGCCCAGAAAAGCTTCTTTTAATAAAATAATTAATTAGGGCTGGGGAGATGGCTTAGTGGTTCAAACATTTGCCTGAGAAGTTGAAGGACCCTGGTTTGACTACTTAGAACCCATGTAAGCCAGATGCACATGGTGGTACATGCGTGGAGTTCATTTGCAGTGGCTAGAGGCCCTGGAACACCCATTCTCTCTCTGTCTCTATTTTTCTCTGGTTGATAAATAAAAAATTGTTAAAAAATGATATTATTAATTTGGTAGTGTGAGGTGGTCAATGCAGAGAATCATAACTGGTCAATGCTGAAAATAAGTGACTTGAGAGCTCAGCCCTAAGTAAGACATATATATCATCCCCTCTAGGACTTAGGGAACACTGCAGACGATGGGACCCAAAAAACGTAAGAACTGGAGGATGGGGAGGAGCTATGTGGAACTCTGGCATCTTGACCTGACAAAGCCATTTGCCATGAAGTCACAACAGAAGTGGTTACCTGCACAAGACCTGCACATGATGGGGTTACTCAACATTCTGCTAAGATAGGGGAGGAGGTCAAGAGGCACTCTATCCCCTAGTAAACTAAGGACAGTTAAAGGTTTCTAGAGCGGAGGGGCTGTTGCCTTCCAGGGCATAGCCACTGGTAAGTGATGAGACAAAGAATAAATACAGTGAGACTGAGGAGAATAAGCGAGGGTAACGTGAGGTACATATGGTCAAAATGTAATATGTATGTATAAAAATGTCAAAAAACAAAGTTAAAAAATGAAACATGAAAGCAGGAGGGAAAGTATTTGGGGAGAAGCAGGAGTTGGAGGGGATATGAAAGGATAACAAGGGTGGCAAACATGATAAAAATAAATGCTATACATATATGAAATCGTCAAAAAATAAAAAATTGAAAATTAAAAAAACAGCAAATTTCCATTTCTATGGGGAACTGTTCTCAGTAGTGGGTGTGAGGTCTGGTATGCTGGCCTCGAGAGAGACTAAAGAACAGAAGCTCCAACAGTGACTGCCTTGCTTCAGGTTGGGCAGGACGGGACAGAAATCAGATGCTTCATGTCGTCAGAATGCAAGGTGGCTTAGCAGACTGTCATTTCTCCCAGTGTCATGGGTCAAATTGCATCTTCCAGAAAAACCTTGTTGAGGTCCTCCCTCAAGGTGCCTATGAAAGGGAGCTTATTTGGGAATAGGCTCTTTGCAGATGTAATCAAATCAAGATGAGGTCATACTTGACTAGATGGATCTGCTTGGATATGGTTAATGTCTTTTTTAATATTTTATTTTTATTTATTATAGAGAGAGAGGGGGAGAGAGAGAATGTGCATGCCAGGCACTATAGGCACTGCAAATGAACTCCAGATGCATGCACCACCTTGTGCATCTGGCTTTACGTGGGTACTGGGGAATCGCACCTGGGTAGTCTGGCTTTGCAGGCAAGCGCTATAATGGCACTAAGCCATCTCTCCTGCCCAGTTAATGTCTTTATATGAAAAGAAAACAGATATAGTGAGGAGATTGCGATATGAAGACATAGACTGAGAAGGAAGACAGACTCAGGAGAAAGATGGCCATCCAAGGATGAAAACCAAAGACCCACCACTGGAGGATGAGGAGTGGGCATGACCCAACCAACACCTTGACTTCAGATTCGCAGCCTCAGAAACTGGGAGAGGATACTTTTCTCTAGTTTTAAGCCAGCACTGTAGGGTAATTTACTTAGCAGCTTTAGGGAATGAGCACACCCATGCAGGGCTCTGCTGCTCCATGGAGGCCTCCTGAGCAATTGTCAGGGGGATCTGAAGTTGGGCAGGGGCCAGGGCGTGTGGTTTTAGCAGTGTACATGGGAGGCTGAGGTGGAAGGATCATGTGAACTGAGGGGTTTAAGGAGAGCTTGGGCAACATAGTAAGATCCCATCTCAAAAAAATATAGGGCTTGGATGATGGCTCAGTGATTGATTCAAGGTGCTTGCTTGCAAAGCTTTTTTGACCCAGGTTCAATTCGTTGGCCATCCATACAAAGCTGGATGCACACTTGTTTTGTAGTGGTAGGAGACCCTGGTGTATCCATAAACACACACACACACACACACACACACATACATTAAAAATGTATGTGTCTGAAAGTTGTCTATCCTCTGGTAACTCCCACACCATAGTCTTACAAGCAACCCTCATTAAACTCAGTGGAGGGAGGGAGGGGGAGAGAGAGAGAGAGAGAAGAGAAGAAAAAAAAAAGACATCAAGTAGAAGGGGGTTAATAGTTGGGAGGGAGTTCAGTGGGAGCAACTTTTAGGTTAGGGGGTGAGATAGCCATAGCCACTAGGTATGACTGAGACTTGGAAGAACCCAGATTCCCAGTAATAACCCCTGGTTGAAAGGGGAACAAGTACCCCTGGTTCCCAGATGGAGACTTTGGTGAGGGACTACCATGACAGCAAGGATGCCTTGAGCTGAATGTTGAAGCGTCCTGACACACAGAAGAGAGGAGGGCTCATCAAAGGCCAAACAGGGGAGATTTATGAAAGTAGAAGCCAACTCAGGATGGGAAGGCCCTGAGAATTTCCGAAGACCCTTTCCATGTTCCGTGGATGTATTACAGAGCCATGGGCGGGTCCTCGTCCCCTCTCTGATGGTGCCGCTGCTCTTTCCTTGGGCACAATAGGTGAATTCAGACCTGTGACTCTAGATTATGTTCCTTCACATTTCTGTACTAAGTAAGTCCAGTGTGTAGTGTTGGTGGTTTTCATAAATAAGTGTCCTCTTAATAGAAGTAGCTTTACTGAATGGGAAAAGAGACTAGAATTTTCAGGGTAGTCTGAACCCTGTGTTTTCCTTCTAAATAAATAAATAAACAATAAAAATTTACTAACCTGCCTGGGACAAGAAACACCATGCAGCCTCTGTAGGAATTGTCTAGGCAACAGAGTCCTGTAAGAGCTAGTGAGAGTTTTAAGCAAGATGGTGAAATGGTCAGCCTAGGCTGTTAAAAATGAACGTGAGGGGCAGGGAGAAGCATTAGGCAATTGGTCATAATGACCTTACCTAGGGTATTAGTCTTGGAAACACAATGATGATTAAAGTACATGAAATTGGAGAGCTGAAGGAACTCTGTAGGATATGGACGATCAGTTCTTTTTTTTTTTTTTAAATATTTTTTAACTTTTTATTTATTTATTTATTTGCAAGTAGAGAGAGAGAGAGAGAGAGAGAGGCAGACAGAGAGAGAATGGGCGTGCTAGGGCCTCTAGCCACTGCAAATGAACTCCAGATGCATGTGCCCCTCACGCATCTGGCTTATGTGGGTCCTGGAGAATCGAACCGGGATCCTTTGGCTTTGCAGGCAAACGCCTTAACCACTAAGCCATTTCTCCAGCCCTGGACCATCAGTTCTTGCTCATTAGTTGAATGTGTTGGCTGAAGTCATCAGGGAGGACTTCTAGGCTTCTGGTTTGGGTAGAGAGTGTTAATGTCCTTCATTGTAATAGACAATAGGTCTGAGGAAGGATATAGTAAATTCCACTTTTTGATGAGGTGAGCGTGGGAGACTCAGATATATGCGTCTAGGAGATAGCGGGCATGCTGTTTTGAAGCTTGAGGGACGTTTCCTAGAGGAGAGGGAGGTTTGAGGATTGTTGTCACATCCTCAGTTATTCCAGGTGTGTTAGTTATGCACATTCTGTGTATCAGGCACCGTACGAGAGACACAGATACACTGGCAAAGATAAAATGGACATAGGTTTAGAGTTTAGAGGAGGAAACAAATATCAGTAGTCATAATGCAAATTGTTAAAATTTCAACTCGGACAGTAGCTCTGAATTAGAGATGCCCAGTGCTATTAGCCACCAAACTGGGGACTTGGACTCAGGGGGCTCAAGAAGGTTTTTCCTAGAAATATCTTCTAGATATTTCTTTCTATAGAAGGGAAGAGTGGGGACAGTCTATATGAAGGTCCTCTTCCTCACAAGCATGCCTCAGACCTCAGCTTACATCACCTCCCCTCTTTCTGCTTACCTGGGCCTTAGGTAGGCAGTGGTTTGGAAATTTACTGAGTGCTTATTGTGGGTCAGGCACTGTTCACAGATAGTGTTTTAAAAAATTATTTATTTATTTATTTGAAAGAGGGAGAGAGAGAGAGAGAGAGAGAGAGAGAGAGAGAGAGAGAGAGGAATGGGCACATCAGGCAGGGCCTCCAGCCACTACAAAAGAACTCCAGGCGCATGCGCCCCCTTGTGCATCTGGCATATGTGGGTCCTGGAGAG
Source organism: Orientallactaga sibirica (assembly GCA_036365145.1). Taxonomy (NCBI): domain Eukaryota; kingdom Metazoa; phylum Chordata; class Mammalia; order Rodentia; family Dipodidae; genus Orientallactaga; species Orientallactaga sibirica. The sequence goes on along the minus strand of JAEOAD010002615.1, from coordinate 155,571 downwards.
TAGAACAGGATCCTTTGGCTTTGCAGGCAAACGTCTTAAGTGCTAAGCCATCTCTCCAGCTCCACATATAGTTTTGATTTTATTTAATCTTCTCAATCATCTTATGGAAGATATTATTGATTTTACAAGGTGGAAACTGAAAGGAACGTCTGTGTCTTGTAGAAAGAGACAGTAAGTGCAGTGTCAGGTTTGACTTTAGGTGGTCAGTTTCTACAGCCTAAACTGTGACTCAGTACCCTAGACCACTTTAAGGAGTTTGGATTTTAAGGGATCCAACTAAAGAGGACATGATCAACGAAAAATAAAATGCATGCTCTGTAAGTAATTATGTAGAAAATATTGAAGTCATTTAGGAGGTATTCATAGCTTAAACTAGAGTAGGGGTGATGGAGACAAAGGTAAACAGATTGAGACATAGGCTGGGTGATGGGCTGAAGACACCTGTGAGAGGAAAGTGGCATCAGGGTGGACTCCAAAGTCTTGGCAAAAGAGAGCTGGGAGTTGAACTAAGAGGTTAGGATGGGCCAGGGAGAATGGGAGTTGTCGCACACAAGAGTCTCAGGACAAATCCTACGCAAAGTTCATTTCACATTTATTGTACATTGCTTCTGAACCCTCTTTTCTTCCCCACTCCCATGGATTCTGGAGCTGGTGATCAACTCTGAGGAGCTTTGGAAGGGGGTAGAGTTACGGTGACTGGACCCCTGAAGGTAAAAAGGGCAGGAACGGTTTTCTTATCTCTTGCCTAGTTCCAAAGAATTGTTTTTCCACAGTCAGGACCCTCCTGGAAGGGAGGGCTTTCATAGGATTTAAACATTGTGGTTGGTCAAGTTCATGTGCCAGAGCTAATCTCTTCCCGAGACAGCCCCTAGCCCTAACCAACCAGCTGGCCCTCTGGTTCCCCTGGGCCAAAAGACAGCCCACCACCCCAAGGTTATAAATATCTTTGTAAGGAGAGGGCAGGCACTCGCTCTCTGATCACTTGGGAACTTCAGCTGTGGGTGAGTTTTTCTCTTGGCTGAGCCTGGGCTGGCTCGGCCTAGGCCCTAGCCCAGGCTCAGCCGGGAGGGCCCCCTAGCCCTTACTCTCCAACTCCCCACATGGCAGGAGCTCCTTGAACTTTCTTTTCTCTTTTCTTTCCGTGCTTTTTTCTGCAGATCCATATCTGGTCACACGGACTCCTGAGCTACGTGTGGCCCACATGGGCTTTTGGGCTCCACGTGGTGTACTTCTCCCCATTTTATTTCCTCTTGCCTCCCAGGCTTCCCCTTTTCATACTCCTTTGTAAAATCTGAATAAAATGTGGTATTTTAAAAATCATTCTCTTGAATCTGGAATTGCCAATTCTTTGGTTAGTTTGAGGATATGAACTCAGGGCTCGGGGTTCCAGGAAACACCCCAGAACCCCAATTTCCCTGTTACACTTTGACTTAGAAGAAAAGGAAAAGAACTTGAGATTTCGCCCCTCTGTCCACTTATCTGTGGTTGATCCTGGAGATCTCTTAGAGGTATTAATTTTTTTTTTTTTTTTTTTTTTTCTATATTTACAGACAATAAACCATGATAATTCCCTCCCCTCCCCCACTTTCCCCTTCACATCTCCACTCTCCATCATGTCCTGTCACTGTCTCCATTAGTCTCTCTTTTAATTTGATGTCATCATCATTTTCTTCTATTATGAGGGTCTTGTGAAGGTATTCCTAGGCACTGCAAGATCATGGATATCGAGGCCAATTTCTGTGTGGACAGTTGCATTGTAAGGAGTCGTACCCTTCCTTTGGTTCTTACATTCTTTCTTGAGGTATTTCTGTCTCTTTTCTATTTTCTAGTTTCTGATCACTGTCCTTAAGAACATGTCTTACTCAGCCATTTATAACAAAGTTCTGAGAACCCTTATTTGGAAAACTCTCCGGCAGTCTTTTTTTTTTTTTCCGAGGTAAGGTCTTACTCTAGTCCAGGCTGATCTATAAGTCACTATGTAGTCTCAGGGTGGCCTTGAACTCACGGTGATCCTCCTACCTCTGCCTCCTGAGTGCTGGAATTAAAGGTGTGTGCCACCACTCCTGGCTGTGGCAGTCTTTGTAGCATTTTTATTCTGACTCCTAGAGTTTGGAAAGATGCAAGTGGGAATTCATAATTACTTCCCCAGGGTGCAGGGCTATAGGCTGTCTCTAAGGGATGCCTGGAGAAATAGTGCTCTCTGGGAACCACTAAGGAGTAGGGAGTCTTCACCAAGTGCATGATGGAGCCTCTTCATTCACAGCATCCATTCCCTGTAGGCTTAATGAACTTAAAAGGTTCCAGGCCAAGAGGTAAACAGGACACAAAGCAACATAAGCCTGTGTCTCAGTAGGGAAGTGATTGGAAACACTCATCACATCAGTAACCAACACCTGTGAAGTCTTTGAAGGTCAAGGTGTGAGTCCTATTGTTTCTTTGATCCTCAGAATCACCTTTGCAGAGAAGTTTGGAGGTTTAAAACATGTTACACACAAGTAAATGAGATAAATGCATGCATGTTATACACACAGTCATTCCTCCATGTCTCTAGATTGTTTCTAGGACCCTCTGAAGTTACTAAATGAACTAAAATGTTCAGCCCCTTAAATTAAAAAGTGTGGTGTTTATGTATAACCTATGCAATCCTTCTGTTTACTTTAAACCATCTCTATATTATTTATAATTGCACAAATAATTATCATTCCATTTTGTTTAGGAGATAATGACAAGAAAAAAAGATCTACACATTACTTAGTATAGATTCAATTTTCCCTAATTATTCTTCATTTGCATCTATGTTTATTAAATATATTGCTTTGCAGTTTACATGTTTTCTTTTTTAATTTAAAAAATTATTTATTTTATTTGTGAGCAGAGAGAGATAGAAGAGAGGCAGACAGAGAGAAAATAGGCACGCAAAAGCCTTTAGCCATTGTAAACAAACTCCAGATGCATATGCCCCTTGTGCAGCTAGCTTATGTGGGTCCTGGAGAATCAAACCGGGATCCTTTGCTTCGCAGGCCTTAACTGCTAAGCCATTTCTCCAGCCCTCTTAAAAAAATTTTTTTTTATTGACAACTTCCATAATTATAGACAATAAACCATGATACTTCCCTTCCCCCTCACTTTCCCCTTCACAACTCCACTCTCCACATGTTCCCTCCCCCTCTCAATTAGTCTCTCTTTTATTTTGATGTCATCATCTTTTCCTCCTATTATGAGGGTCTTGTGTAGGTAGTGTCAGGCTCTGCGAGGTCATGGATATGTGGCTATTTTGTGTCTGGAAGAGTGCATTGTAAGGAGTGGTACCCTTCCTTTGGCTCATACATTCTCTTTGCCACCTCTTCCACAATGGACCCTGAGCCTTGGAAGGACCAGAATAGTTTTGATCTTTGCTTGTTTGAGCCCATGAATGTGGAGTGCACAGACACTCAGGGTCAGGTGTGTGTGTGTGTGTGTGTGCACACACAATAATACTGAAAATATACCTCTGCCTGTCAACAAACATTATTTCTCACTTCTCCAAATGCTAGTTATAAACAATTTCAAGCAACATGTAAAAACACCATGAAGAGCTGGGCATGATGGCGCACGCCTTTAATCCCAGCACTTGGGAGGCAGAGGTAGGAGGATCACCATGAGTTTGAGGCCACCCTGAGACTACATAGTGAATTCCAGGTCAGCTTGGACTAGAGTGAAACTCTTCCTCGAATCCCACTCACCCCCCCCCAAAAAAAAACCCATGAAGAAAGTAAAAACATCATCTAAAGTCCCACTACCCCAGGAAATGGCATTCTTTAGATAAACCTCTTAAAGTGTTCACGACTATAATTTTCCATAAATAGTCATACTGTAAAAGGTATTCCAGCATTTACCTTCCCACTCAGCAAGGTGAGTCATAAACATTTTCCCAAATCAAAACAACAGTCTACATCATATTTATGACTGCATATTATTTTGTTTTTGTGTGTCTATGCGTATGTGCCTGCACATGTGTGTATGCCATCATTTGCTTAACTCATCCCCACTGGCTGACGTTTTCACTGTTACATATAACTCACTGGCAGAGAGAGGAGGCATGGGCTTGGACAGCCAAGTGGTATTAGGAGACTACTTTTCCTAGGCAGGAAGAAAGAGAATGCTCTCTCTTGGGGGCGTGGGGGGCTGGCAATTTGGGTTTTCATAACCTGAGGGGAAATCACCATATAAAACAAAGGGCCTTGTTAAGCAAGTGGTTTGTGTATGTAATAAAGGATTTTTAGTCCCTAAACTACTTTTCTGGAAGGGAGTCTTACTGGAAGAGACTGTCTGGAATAGTTGGAGGGGGGTTATTTTAGGAATTCCCCCAGGGAATCTCACCACAGAGAGGAAGCAGTGCCCTGTTCTCCTGCCTTGCCCACTGCCTTCCACCCTGCGCAAGGTGCCTGGTGCATCACCCCAAACAGTACCCCCTTCCTTGTGCTTATCATTATTATTATTATTTTCATCAGAAGATGGTTCTAGTCATGAGTGGCAGGGTCTATTTTATAGGTGTGAACTGAGTCTGAAGGGCACCTGCTGGGATTTGTAGCTTCTTGTTTCCTAGAACAAATAATTAGACCAGCGGTGGTACACGACTTTAATCCCAGCACTCGGGAGGCAGAGGTAGGAGGATCGCTGTGAGTTCAAGGCCACCCTGAGACTACATATTGAACTCCAGGTCAGCCTGGGCTACAGTGAAACCCTACCTCGAAAAACCAAAAGAAAAAAAAAGTTAGACCAGGGACATACAGATGATGGTAGAAGCAGTTTGTAAAGAGAGTTACTTAACAAGAGTGGGAGTGTGTCAGCACTTACAAGGGTGGGAAAAGTGAGCAGCTCATTGACCCTGCCCTTTTGAGGTCATCAGCAGAGCATTTGTGGATCTTGGGTTTTTTCTCCTTTTTGCTGTGCTCCTCTCTGGGGCAGGGGAGGCTCCATTCTTTGTCCTTAGTCTCTTTCCTATGCTAGTCTTGATGCCCTACTCTCCAGCCACAATATGGTGGTTTTCTTTTAAACTTGATAAGGAGATGATATGTTACAGTGGAAGGAAGTCTTGGATAAATCCTTCCCTTCTGGGAAGGCACCTGCTTGCAAAGCCTTCTGGCCTGAATTCAATTCCTCAGCACTCATATAAAGCCAGACACCCAAAAGTTGGCCATGTGCCTGGCATTTGTTTGCATGGGCAAGAGGTCCTGGCAGGCTCTCACACACACATCTACACACACAAGCAAATAAGTCAATAATTAAAAAAATTCTTCCCATCTTACTAGTTTTGCGTATTCATAGGCACTCTGTAATTGGGGAATAGGCCCTGTAAGCAGCCAAACATATATACATATATATATATGTATAATTTTTTTTTGAGAGAGACACAGAGAGAGGGAGAGGAAGACAGATAGAGATGGATGCACCAGCAGTCTCTCAGCTGCTGTGAACGAAATCCAGATGCATGCTCCCCCTTGTGTCAAGTGTGGCATTGCACCCTTGCATCACTTTGCATATAGCTAAATGTGGGAACTGAAGATTGGAACCAGCATTCTTAGGCTTAGGAGGCAGGCGCCTTAACCGCTAAGTCATCTCTCCAGCCCATATATATATATATATATATAATTTTATTTATTTGATATATATACATATATATATATATATATATAGAGAGAGAGAGAGAGAGAGAGAGTGGACATTCCAGGGCCTCTAACCACTGCAAATGAACTCTAGATGCATGTGCCACCTTGTGCATCTAGCTTACATGGGTACTGGGGAATTGAGCCTAAGTCCTTAGGCTTTGCAAACAAGTGCCTTAATCACTAATGCATCTCTCCAGCCTTATATATTTTTTAGTAGTATTGCTTTTATTTTTTGGTGTGTTTGTGCAGATGTGTATGCAGAGATGTGCACGTGTGTGTGGGCTAGAGGAAGATGTCAGGTGTCCTCTATAGCAGTTCCACTTTATTTCCTCAGGACAGTCTCTCACTGAACCTGATCAGTGATCCCTAGTGATCCTCCTGCCTCCGTCACTGTCAGTGCTGGGATTCCAGGCATGTGTGGCCATGCCTAGCTTTTTTATATGAGTGCCAGGGATTGACTGGTTCTCATGCTTAAGTACTCTTTTCTACTGAGCCATCTCTCTGGCTGTTTATATCTTTTTTTTTTTTTTTTTTTTTTTTTTGGTAGAGGGGTGGGTGGATAAAGGGAAGATACATCTTAGTGGTACTATGTCACAGACTCCCAGAGAGCTTCAGTTGAAAGGAATTTTGGAGAAAATATGTTGCTCAAAATATCTGTTAGTGGGTAAAAGTGTCTCAAGGAGGGGAAGCTTGCCAAAAGTTATATACAGCGAAGGAAATCTGGGGCTGAAGACTTGGTCTTTGTCAGTCAGAAAATATCCTAACATTACCCAGTCCTGCAAGGTGTGGTCCTGCTGTTCCAGTTTCACAGGATGTTCTGGGCCGTCCTGTAGGAATGCCGATGATTCATTAATCATCCAGGCCATAGAGAGAGTGTCTATGTATGGCCACGAACTCTTCCAGCTGAATGATTCCCTGCTGTCTCTGTGGAGTGTGGTGGGAGCACAACAAAGTTTTATAGTCCAACCATAGCACCATTGGTGGGAGGAAGTGAAGTTCTGTTTCCATGGAAACAGTATAGAGTCTTAGAGGAGATTTAAAAATAATAATAAATTGAATGTGAGCACAGAGAGCATCTATATCCACATGGTTTAAGTATTGGGACTAAGTACCAAGACTTGCCTGGTTTAACTAATTAGTTCAAGGAAATTCAGGCCAAAGGAGAGATGGCTGTAAACCAATAAATAACTTCATAGTTCACCTCACAGCACTGGTGCAAGTTACTTCATCTGAATAAGCAGTTGTCTCATGGATAAATAGCTCTCCTACCAGGAAAATGGATGACTCAACTGGACAATTGCCCAATAGCTTACTTATCAAGATTTGCTTCCAGGCCCTTCTATCCCTGTCTCTGCCAATGCTGCACTATGTCACAAACTTGGTCCAATCCGGATCTGTTTCCTTTGTTTTTATTTTACTATTATTATTATTATTTATTTTAGAGAGAGAGAGAGAGAGAGAGAGAGAATTGGCATGCCAAGGCCTCAGCCACTACAATCAAACTCCAGATGCTTGCGCCACCTAGTGGGCATGTATGACTTTGCTCTTGCCTCACCTTTGTGTGTCTGGCTTACCTGGGATCTGGAGTGTGAAATATGAGTCCTTAGGCTTCACAGGCATGCACCTTAACCACTAAGCCATCTCTCCAGCCCATTTCCTATTTTGAAAAAACTCCACTAAAACCACTTGAGTCCAGGGACCTTCAAATGCTATCAATATCTTTCATTGCCTTCCTTCTTTTGAGATACTAGTAGGAGTCATATTAAGGTAGTATTCTTTCTTATTATAGTAGGTGTTGCAGTCAGGTTCTCATTGCTGGCAGAAATCACCTGACCAAGAGCAGCTTTTGGGAAAAGGGGGTTTATTTTGGCTTACAGTCTCGAGGAGAAATTCCATGACGGCAAGGGAAAATGGTGGCATGAGCAGAGGGTGGACATCACCCCCTGGCCAACATAAGGTGGACAATAGCAACAAGAGACTGTGCCAAACACTGGCAAGCGGACCTTGGCTATAACACCCATAAGCCTACTCCAAACAATACACTGCTTCCAGGATGCGTCAATTCCCAAATCTCTATCAGCTGGGACCTTAGCATTCAGAACACCTAAGTTTGTGGGGGACATCTGAATCAAGTCACCACAGTAGGCTTAACAAATTTAGCTTTGTTTAATAAAAGCACCTTTTAAAAGAGCTTAGTTGACAATGTACTCTTTCCCCAACTTTGAAGGCATTTTGATGTGTATGGGTGTGTGTGTGTTCATGTGCTTCTTAAACAGGGTCTTTCTGTGTAACCCACGCTGGCCTTGAACTTGCTTTGCAGCCCCTGACAATCCTTGAACTTGATATTATAATATCCTATGCCTCTGTCTCCTGAGTGCTGGGATTAAAGGCATGCACTACCACACCTAGTTTTTTTTTTTTTCTTTGAGGGGACATTTTCAATAGATAGGACCATTGGTACTATCAACTATTCAGGTTAAATATGAGAATGAGGACTAGATTATCTTTTCTAATTATCTTTTGTACAAAGAAAATTTGAGGTTCTAAGACAACAGATCCCTGTGTGATTTGGGAGATATACTAATGTTGGCTTCTTTAAGGACTAGCTCTTCTCCTAGTCCTGAATATTTAATTCAATCAATCAATCAATCAATAACCACTGCTTTCCCCATATATAATTAATTATATATAACACTTATATTATTAATTATATAAAATTAATAATGAACTTTACTGTATGAACAAATTACTTGTTGGTCCCATTCCCCTTGTATCATCCTCTTATATACCCTCTTCCCCACCCTCATTCCATCGAGGGCCATCTCAATAGGGTATATATACACATTGGGGCTGGAGAAATTGGCTTAGTGGTTAAGGTGCTTGCCTGCAAAGCCAAGGACCCAGGTTCAATTCTCCAGGACCCATGTAAGCCAGATGTACAAGGGGGCACATATATCTGGAGTTTGTTTGCAGTGGCTGGAGGCCCTGGTGTGCCCATTCTCTCTCTCTCTCAAATAGATAAAGAAAAGTAAAATATTTATAAAAACTATTTATTTATTTATGTGTGTGTGTTTGAGAGAGAGAGAGAGAGAGAGAGAGAGAGAATATAAGTGCTGCTGCAAATGAACAACTCCAGATGCATGCACTATTTTGTGCACCTGGCTTTATGTAGGTGAATCTAACTGGGGAATCTAACCTGGCCTGTCAAACGTTGCAAGCAAATGCTTTTAGCCACTGAGCCATCTCTCCACTCTCCTCACTATATGTATTTTCTGAGACAAGGTTTTTTCTTTTCTTCATTGATCACATCTGGCTGAACAAGGATTTTCTACATGCTGTACTCCTGACAGGGTCTTTCTGCGTAGCCCAGACTGGCCTCAAATTCACAACCCTCTTGCCTCAGCCTCCTGAGTGCTGGGATTCCAGCATGTACTGCCACACAGATTGCTTGGCTATTCTTGAAACCAAGTTGTATCTTTAAAAAAAAAAATTATTTATTTATTTAAGAGAGAGACAGAAAGAGGGAGGGAGGGGACGACGGAGAGAGAGAAAGAGAGAGAAAGAGAGAGAACAAGAGAGAGAAAGAGAGAGAGAGAGAATGGGCACACAGGGTCTCCTGTCACTGCAAATGAACTCCAGTACCACTCTGTGCGTCTGGCCTTACATCGGTACTGGGGAACCAAGCCCAGGTCACCAAGCTTTGCAAGCAAGCCTTCAATTGCTGAACCATCTCTCCAGCCCCAAAGCAGGTTGTGTCTTTGAAGAAGACATGATGTCATTATTTGTTGTTAGTTGCAAAGAAAACCCCATCCTAATGTGAAGAGCGGATCCAGGAACAGGCCAAAGGAGAGTTAACTGGTTTAGCAAATTGAGACTTTCTTTGGTGGTGAGTCGGGGCTAGGCAGTGGTTCTGGGAGCCCCTTCATTTTTCTTATGTTTTCAGACATCTCTATCCCATGTCTTTATTCTTATTCCAAGTTATCTATCAAATGCACTGTAGAAACTGACCACTCCTCATAGGGAGGTAAGGCTCTGTGGGATTAACAGAAATCTTAACCACTGGGGAAAACATCAGAATAGATCTTCAGAATTTTTTTTGGAGGTCATAGGAAAGGATACTTGTGACATTATTCTCTGCACAAGCTCCAGAAGTTTCAGTCCATGGTAGAGCACAGACTGGAATTAGCTGGATCTGGCTCTGACAATTATGAACTACGGAAATCTTTTGGAACAAGTTAATCTCTTGGATCCATTATTTTCTTATATGGGAAACAGACATCATGTACTTATAGAATTGTGTGCTCAGTGACATAGTATGTGTAATATACTTCATGAGATGCATGGTATATGATGAATGCAGTAAATATTAGAGAGTAATTATCATCATTGTAAAAGTAACTTCTTCAGTGTTTGGCTAAATTCTTAAGACTTCTAGAAGAAACAACTGGTATTTTAAAAAAATATTTTATTTATTTAATTGAGAAAGAAAGAGAGAGAGAGAGAGAGAGGGAGAGAATGGGCATGCCAGGGCCTCCAGCCACTGCAAACGAACTCCAGATGCATATGCCCCCTTGTGCCTCTGGCTTATGTGGGTCCTGGAGAGTCGAACCAGGATCCTTTGGCTTTGTAGGCAAAAACTCTAACTGCTAAGCCATCTCTCCAGCCCACAACTTTTTTTTTTTTTATCATCTGCCACCTAGAGTACATGTAAATAAATATTCCAGAATCTTTGATTGAGAACTCAGCATTGTGCTGGGCTTGAGGTGGTTTAGTTGGGGAGGTGAGATACACAGTCAGATAACAGTGATGAGCAGAGTCTATAGGAATGTACCCTGCAGGAACAACTCAGCACATGGCCAGTGACACATGGCCTGTGTCTATGTGAGCTCCTGGGAGTGGAGGACTCATAAGAAAACAGCCTCTGGTGAGGGAGCAGGTTGGGCAATACTGTATCACGTCTGCCTCGGAAGTGCTATCTTTGGCCACTGTTTCTTATTTGGGGAAATAAAGATGTGGCAGAGAGGTCGATGTCAGGCACTAGAATTTGAAAGAGGCTTCAAATAAAGCTTAGCTCTGAGCATACTTTGTGCTTAAGCAGGAGCCTGAAAACATTTCCCTTTGTCCTCCTCATGAAACAGTGTTGATCTCCCAAGCCTCTAGGACCACAGATGCTGCCTGTTGTTTTCACTTTATGTCAGATCCCTCCTTCACTCATGAAGCTAATTTTCTCTTCTTTGGTTTTAGAGTCTTATCTTGCCCTTGGATCAACCGTGCTTTAAGGTCATCATTCTGCTCCCTAGAGTATGATGATGTGTCCCTTTTCTGCTACACTGCAGGACTGCAGTGTTTACTCATCTCCTGAAGACTATAAGAGCTCAGCTGAGAATATGGGAACAGGACAGTGCCACAGAAGAGGGAAATGATGTTAAGACAAAAGACCTGTAGAGAGAGAGAAAGCTTTGTTTTGAACTTTCATGGACTTTATCTATCCGAAAGTGGCCATGACAACAGGGATGGTTAAGAAGATAAACAGAATGAAGAGAATGGTCCCAGCATTGCTAATGTCAACAGAGACAAGTGGGAACATGCATGGAGGGAAGGAGGTCACAGGAATTGTGAATAATGGTGTTGAAGACATGGGAGGGAAAAATGAAGATGTCAGCCTGCATATTATTGATACAGTAGCCAACACCCTTCAATATTACTTTACCTTTTAGATTACTATACAAAGTACTAAGTTTCATCATGGAATCCTCATATATATTTTGTTTTTTTCTGATCCTCTCCCCCGACTCAGTTTCCTATCCGACTCTTGCTGGTTCCCTTCCCACCAGCTCTCCTTTTTCTTTCATGTCACATACACTCCCCTCAACTTTCCCTTAAGATCTTATTTTTTTCAGCTGGCCTTGGTGGCGCACGCCTTTAATCCCACTACTGGGGGGTGGGGGCAGAGGTAGGAGGATCATTGTGAGTTTAGGCCACCCTGAGGCTATATAGTGAATTCCAGGTCAGCCTGGGAAAGAGTGAGACCTTACCTTGGAAAACCAAAAGAAGAAGGAGGAGGAGTTACCTTCTCATTGCTGGAACAAAACACTCAACCCAAAGCTGCTGATGGAGGAAAGTGTTTATTTTGGCTTATAGGCTCAAGGAAAAACTTCATGATGGCAGGGGAAAGCATGGCCTCAGCACAGACATCACTTCCTTGTCACAGCAGGTGAAAACTAGCAGCAAAAGAGTGGAATGGGTTCTGGCAAGGGAGATCTGGTCATAACACCCAGAAGCCTGCCCTCAGTAACATGCGTCCTTCTGTAAGGCTCCACCTTCCAAGTTGCCATCAGCTGGGGACCAAGCATTCAAGTCACATGAGTTTATGGGGGACATCTGACTTAAACCACAACACTCTGCCTCTGGTCTCCATAACCTCATGTAGAAGTGGAAGCTGCTTTATATGGTGCTAAGCAAGCACTCTACCATGGATCTATATCCCCAGCTCTATGACAATGGTTTATTGTATTTTATTTATATTTATTTATTTGAGAGAGAGAAAGAGAGAGAGAGAGAGAGAGAAGAGAAGAGAGAGAGAAGAGAAGAGAGAAGAGAGAATGGGTGTGCCAGGGCCTACAGCTGCTGCAAACGAACTCCAGACACATGTGCCATCTTGTGCATCTGGCTTACATAGGTCCTGGGATATTGAACCTGAGTCCTTTGGCTTTGCAGGCAAGTGCCTTAACCACTAAGCCATCTCTCCAGCCCTATGACAATGATTTATAATGGTAGGCTTGGAACTGGTACGTTGTCACTTCTACAATTTCCAAGTGGAATTAACATAAAAATATATGATGCCTAGGTAAATTTGAATTTTATATAAACAATAGATAGTTTTTGGTTTAGCTGGAGATCATGCAATCTTTGGAGGTATGTTTATACTACAATGCTTTTTTTTTTTTTTTTTTTTTAGGTAGGGTCTCGCTCTAGCCCAGGCTGACCTCAAATTCACTGTGTAGTCTCAGGGTGGCCTTGAGCTCACAGTGATCCTCCTACCTCTGCCTCCTGTGTGCTGGGATTAAAGGCGTGCACCACAATGCCCGGCTTACAATGTTATTTTTTTAAAGTATGAAATTCAAAATGACCTGGACATTCTATACATTCACCTGCTCAACTTTGTAACACTAGTCATAAGAACAAATGTTTCAAGGGGCAGGAGAGCAGGGGGGTCCTCCCCTGGTGGGAGGAGGGAATAAATGGCAGCCATCTTGGGAGACTCAAGAATGAACTTTTCTCATTTCCAGGAAAATGGTGAAATGATTAAGCTTAAGTGAAATAAGCCAGTCTCACAAAGACAAGTATCACATGATGTCTGTTATATGTGGAATCGGATGAGGATGAAGCGGGAACCTAGAGTGGGAGAGGTTATGAAAGGACAACAGAGGGGTGAGTCTGCTCAAAGCATATTTTATATATATATATATATATGTTGTAATGAATCCCCACTTTGTATAATTAAGAATAATGCATGTGAAGACACCAGATATTATATTCAGGAAGGATTTCAGAGGGTGATCTAGCTGATGTCCAACCTTACCTGGCCAGGGAGCAAAGGACAAAGAGCCAAATATTGCCGTTCTTGGGGGCACCCTGGGGGATCACTTGCTGCTAACACTGTCCTTGTGTGGCAGGACAGGACCACTTGTGCCTTGGCCCTGTCTTCTTTTTATCCTGGAAACAAACAAACACATACACATTTGATGTGTATACATTTGAAATCCCCCCAAGTAACACAGTGTGAGCTCAGTGTTATTACTTTCCCAAGGTTTTTAAAAAAATATTTTATTTTTATTTATTTATTTATTTGACAGAGAAAGAGGGAGGGGGAGAGAGAGAGAGAGAGAGAATGGGCACGCCAGGGCCTCCAGCCACTGCAAACGAACTCCAGATGCATGTAGATGGGTGAGTTTAGAACTCCATTTGGCCACATCGGGTGACAAGGATTGGAGAATGGGTAAAAGTAAAACACGAACCCATGTGCTGGATTGTGAAATGCAGTACCAGCTGAAAGCTGGGGCTTGTGGTTACAGCAGCAGAGCCCAACTGTAGGAGGAGCCTCTGTTTGCTTCCATGCAGTGTAGACTGAATGGTCCAGAGAGAGTCCCCATGATTCCCTCCATCCATCTATCCATGATACCTCAAGTTGGCAATCTTGACGCTCTGACCATCATCATTTTGTAACCTCAGATGTTGGGGAGGCCTTGGATTGGCTCTTTTCATGGGGATGTATGCTTTGCATTCCTTATCGGTAATTTTGTGTGTGAGATCCATACTTATAAAGGTGCATGTATTTTGTCACAATTACACTATTTCATATGACTTGAATGCATATTTGAACTCATACATATTGAATATGCATACTACTTAAGGTGTTTGAAACATTTACAAGTATCTTTTTAATTTGAGTTGAAATATGATTAATTAAATTGAATTAACTAAGTTTATGTTTGATTTGACTGCAGATGAGTGTTTGATTTACTAAAGGTGTGAATTTTAATCTAGTAGACTTTCAAGAGTTGTTTATATGTGTATGAGGCCTTAAAGGACTCGAGTAATCATGTTCATTAAGTTTGGGATTGAAGTTTAAAAAGTTTAAGGGAACAGAATTAACTAAATTTGCAAATAGTGTTTATTTAGGAAACTGTTTCTCTTGATTTTTTTTTTTCTCGAGGTAGAATCTCACTCTGGCCCAGGCTGACCTGGAATTCACTCTGTTTTCTCAGGGTGCCCTCAAACTTATGGTGATCCTCCTACCTCTGGCTCCCAAGTGCTGGGATTAAAGGCGTGTGCCACCACGCCTGGCTTCTCTTGATTTTTTTTTTTCCCAGAGGGACTGTGAATTATGAGAACCCTATTGAAAGCAGAGCTTAATTATTTCAGGGAGAATTTATCCACTACAATTTTTTTTTTTTAAGGTTTTGCAAGGTAGGGTCTCACTCTGGTCCAGGCTGACCTGAAATTAACTATGTAGTCTCAGGGTGGCCTCGAACTCTCGGCGATCCTCCTACCTCTGCCTCCCGAGTGCTGGGATTAAAGGCATGCGCCACCACGCCTGGCTTTACAATTTGTTTTTGCTAAAGCAACATTAATCAAAGATAAACAGTGATCATTTTAAGTATTGACCAACATTGTAAATGCCACTAAATGGTCTAAAAAAGTTTTAGTTTACAAATTAAAATGTTAGCTAGTTAGCATTAGTTATTCCTTTCCTCTCACAAAAGATCTGAATATTGACCTAATATTGTGGATATGGATTAACTGAGAGAAGAAATGAAGGAACCATGGGATGGAGAACTGAAATCTCTGAGGAGTGGAGCTGGGGTACTGTTCCTCTTCTCTGTGATGGGACCCTTTTAGAAGTCATGCTGTGCTCATCTGTGAAGAAAAGAGGACAACTCCTGGCTGGGCAGGGGCCCGAGATGACAAGGGAGAAGTTCTCTGAAAAGATAGATGGGTTATTATAATCTTGGGTGACTGTCAAGTGAGGAAGAAATATTATACTGGAGGAAGCAAATATTTATTGGGTTTCTGCTCCCTGCTATTCCCTGCTGGGTGCTTCTGCCATCCTGACCTCACTGGTGAAGTGAGCACCAAATGGATAAGTTAAGACTTTTAAAAATATATATAATTATTTGAGAGAGCAGAGAGAGAGAGAGAGAGAGAGAGAGAGAAGAGTCAGAGAGAGAGAGAATGGGTGCACCAGTGGTCTCTCAGCCACTGCGAATGAAGTCCAGACACGTGCACCCCCTTGTGGACAAGTGTGGCATTGCGCCCTTGCATCACTTTTTGCATCTGGCTAAACGTGGGACTTGGAGAATTGAAAGGGCATTCTTAGGATTCACAGGCAGGCGCCTTAACCACTAAGCCATCTCTCCAGCCCTTAAGATTTATTTTTAAGTGCATGTGCATGTGTGTATGTGTGTGTCTTGTGTGAGCGAATGTGTGTGTCAGTATGCATGCAAATGTATGTGGAGGCCAGAGGACATCTTCAGCTCTCATTCCTCAGGTGCTGTCCACAGTTTTTTTGCGACTGACTGACCAGTGAGACCCAGGGATCTGCATGTTTCTGCCTCACCTTGTTCCCCAGCTTATTTATTTAGTCATTCATTCATTCATGGTGTATATGTGTGTAGTGTATGCACATGTGTATGCAGATATGTGCTCCCTGCGTACATGCATATAGAGGCTAGAGGAAAATGTCGGGTGTCCTCTCTTGCTTTCTGGCATTGTTTCTTTGAATCAGAGCCTCTCACTGAGCCCGGAGCTGCTGCTTTCATTCCTACTGGCTGGCTAGCAAGCCCTAGTGCTTCTCATGTCTCTGCCCTTCACCGGACTGCGGTTTACCCAGGTTTTTTTTTTTTTTTGGTTTTTCAAGGTAGGGTCTCACTCTAGCCCAGGCTGACCTGGAATTCACTATGTAATCTCAGGGTGGCCTCAAACTCATGGAAATCCTCCTACCTCTGCCTCCCGAGTGCTGGGATTAAAGGTGTGTGCCACCATGCCTGGCTTATCCAACTTTATTTATTTAATTTTGTTTTTTTGAGATAGGGTCTCACTCTAGCCCAGGCTGACCTGGAATTCACTCTGTATTCTCAGGTTGGCCTTGAACTCTTGGCAATTCTTCTACATCTGCCTCCCAAGTGCTGGGATTAAAGGTATGCGCCATCATGCCTGGCTCTTATCCAACTTTTTCTGTGGGTATTTGGGGCTCAAATTCATGTCCTCATGACTGCAAACCTAGCACTTTACCAACTGAGCTATGTCTCCAGTCCTGAACTGAGGTTTAAAAAGAAATGTATTAATTAATTTATTTATTTTGTTTTTTTGAGGTAGGGTCTCACTCTAGCCCAGGCTGACCTGGATCTGTCTTCTTAGGGTGGCCTCGAACTCATGGAGATCCTCCTACCTCTGCCTCCTGAGTGCTGGGGTTAAAAGTGTGTGCCATCATGCCCAGCTATTTATTTATTTTATTTATTATTTATTTATTTATTTATTTATTTGGTTTTTCGAGGCAAGGTCTTGCTCTAGCCTAGGCTGACCTGGAATTCACTATGTAGTCTCAGGGTGGCCTTGAACTCACGGCAATCCTCCTACTTCTGCCTCCCGAGTGCTGGGATTAAAGGCATGCACCACCATGCCCGGCTTATTTATTTATTTAAAAAATATATTTTATTTATTATTTGAGAGAAAGAGGGGGAGAGCTAACAAGCATGAGAGAGAGAGAGAGAGAGAGAGAGACAGAGAGAGAATGGGTGCACCAGGGCCTCCAGCCACTGCAAACTAACTCCAGATGCATGCACCCCCTTGTGCTTACGTGGGTCCTGGAGAATTGAACCAGGATCCTTTGGCTTTGCAGGCAAATGCCTTAACTGCTAAGCCATTTCTCCAGCCCCCCTGAACTGAGGTTTTAACCCAGGTGGCCATAAGGAGATCTATTGGCATAATCCCCCCTTCATGGGTAGGGCCCAAATCTAAAGAAATTACTTCATGTGACCCAAGAGTTATGTGCAGTAGCCAGGAAGGTGTGGTTAAACTTGATAATCAGCTAGCCAAGGTCAAGTATAAACCAGAAATAACTCAGGAGAAGGGACACATCCAGGTGAAATATGACTTGTTTGAAGAAAACATTTTAGAAGTAATTGTTCTTGAGCCAAACCCACAAACCTACCTGTAATCCCAGCTCCTGTGTGTTGAGGCAGGAAGATGGAGAGTTTGAGACCAGTCTGGGCTCTGCAGAACAACCCTTTCTCAGAATGAATAGGTCTCTGAGTCAGACAGAGCTGCTTTCTGCCGTCACAGGCAGTGGCCTTTCTGTTCCTACTCTCAACGTCCACGTCCATGAGCTGCCCAAATTCCCAGGGGCTGGAGTGGCTGCTGGGCTTCTACAGCACAAGGTGGGGTTGGAGAAATGGTGGTGGGGGGTGTGGCACACTGTAACCAACTTCCCAGGCAGGTCAGCAGGCAAACTAGTGTGTGTATGCTATGGCTTGGTGGATGGGGGCTTATAAATAAATATCAAAACATATCATATACATGTATGAAAATATCAAAATGGAAACAATAAAAAGACTAAATAAGTAAGAAGGAAAAGAGAAAACAGCAAAATTAAACTTTTATACTTAAACAAAAACCCCACCTGATATTTCCTCCCCTATCATTCCACTTTAGAACTCCAGTCTCCATTAGTCTCTCTCTTAATTTGATGTCATCATCTTTTTCTTCTATTTTGAGGGTCTTGCGGAGGTGGAGGCACTGCAAGATCATGGATAAGGCCAATTTCTGACTGGGCAGTTGCATTGTAAGAGGTCATAAGAAGGATCCGCAATGGTCCCTGAGCCTTGGAGGGTGTGAAGAGGTGTTTCAATCCCTTCTTCTCAGCACTATGTTGCCTTTTGGGTCATCCCAGTGGTCATCGCCATCTGAAAAGAGAAGCTAAAAAAATTTAGTCAGACAAGAACAGGCTTATACCCCTAAGGCTCATGACCTCACCTACCATAGACTTTTACTTAGGTTTTTCAGTACCAGGTATGTATTCCCTCCCGTAGAGAGGGCCTTCAGTCCAATTATGGAGCAGTTGGTTACCCCAAGAGTAGACATGCCACTATTGCACCCGTTCAGTCATTGGGCCTGCCTGGCTAAGCTTGAATATTCAGCGTCCACTGGAAAACAGCAATTTTTAAAAAAATTTATTTTTATAAGATATGGACATATTTAGTATGTAAACAACACATGTTGGTACCATCCTTTCCCTCCTTCCTACCCCTTTTCTGAAGAGGCCCTCCTTCTTGGGGATGCAGGTCAACCCCATGGGAATTGTGGGTCATGCATTGTAGGGGCAGCAGTTAGTTATGGGGGAAAGGCAATGCCTCTGTGCATTAATGTCCCAACTTGTGGCTCTAACATTCTTTCTGCCCCCTCTACCACAAAATTCCCTGAGCCATGTTGGGTGCATTTAAGTCTACTTCAGTGATGGGCACTTAGGAGCCTCTGGATCTTTGTTTTGGTAGGTGTTGAGTGTCCTCAGTGTCTATCTCCTTCCCTCTTGTGCTGATATCAGATTCACTGAGCAAGAAGCACTCTTGCTCATTTCCCCAACTCCTCTATGGTTTTAGCTGGAGCCTTGGTGAAGTGCGATGGGTCATTTATCTCCTTATGTCCTGCTTCCATCTAAAAAAGAGAAGCAGATTCTCTAATGGAGAGTGAAGTCAGCACAGGTTAAATGGGATAAGAATTATTAACTTAGAAAGGGTTTAATGGGTGTAGTCCCTCTTATAACCCAAGATTAGTGGGAGCTTGATATTGGAGAGCAAAATTGTTATCTGGGTATGATTCTGACTTGTTTCCCAGTTCCAGATATGGTTTCCTTCCCACTGAGCAGATCTGTTAGCCAATCCCATGGTTACCCACCATGGCTGTGTGCCACTATTGCACTTGTGTGAGCTTTACATCAGGCTGTTTGCTTCTGAGTAGCTTAGAGCTTGAGTTGCTCAGACAGATGTTGGTCCCTTTCCCTGGTAGCTCAGTAGTGCCTTCCAGCACTAGATGTGCTAACTGGGGTCTGGCTCTCTTCCAGATTCCAGCCAGGTCTCTCCATGTTCTGTGCCAACAGCATATGGTTTCTTCAGCAGTAGGGTCTTACCATTAACCTCTGGTGAGTAATCAAGTGCTCTGACAGAAGTCTGTCTTGTTTTGGAGACCTTGTAGGTCTTTCTGATCAACAACAGCTCATTGTGAGTGTTAACTGCATCTTGGTACTGGGAATTACAGGCTAGCACCAAGGGGAAAAAAGGAAAAAGAAAAAAAAGAAACAGAAGACATTTAAGGTTAGGCTTCATCTCACCCTGTCCAGGGCCCTTCTTTTCAGGTGTTCCCCCTAAGGTTCTGTTGAGGGTTCACCTTTTAGTCTGTCTTCTATGATATAGGTTTCTATGGTACCAGTTCAATTTGGGTTCAGTTTTGTGTTTTATTCTCCCACCTTTCCCCTCCCCTCAATGCCTACCCTCCCTATTGTCCAGGCCTCAAGATGCCGTTCAGGTATGTCAGTAGCTTGGGCTGATCCAGGTTAGGAATTGCAGATGAGTGAGACCATGTGACGATTGTCTGTGATTGTGTGAGTTCGCTGAGTATGATCTGTTCCAAGTTTGACCATTTTCCTACAAATTTCACTGTGTCATTTTTTTTCTTACTGCTGAGTAGAATTCCATCATGTAGATCTACCACATCTTAGTTATCCATTTGTCCAATGATGGACACCTGGGTTGATTCCAGCTCTCAGCTGTTATGAATTGAGCAGCTATAAACATAGTTGAGCAAACATCTCTGAACTGAGGCATGCAACTTTTAGGGTAAATGCCCAGTAATGGGATAACTGGTCTTTTGGTACCTCTGTAGTCATCTTTTTCAGGAGTCTCCATATTGCTTTCCATAGTGGTTGTACCAGCTCACATTCCCACCAACAGTGAATGAGAGTTCCTATTTCTCCACATCCTTACCAACATTTGTTTTCATTTGATTTTTTTTTAATGTAACAGCAATTATTTCTGATGTTCACAAAGTGTAGCTGTGATCCACTTATGGGAAGGCTGTAGGCTCTCTCCACTTGCTGAGCCTACAAGGGGCCACCCCTGACCCAGCTGAATAGAATTTCTTGCAGCCACAAGGAGCCCAGGCTGGCAGTTCTCTTCCCCAGAGGCAAGTCTGTGGCCCGTCTCCCTGGGACTTCCAGACTCCGACACACACCCATCAGTGCTTTTTCAGCAGTGACAGCCCATGTGACTCCAGTTCCTGTTCCAATAGTTAGTTCTGCTAGGGACTTACCAAGAGGGTACTCAAAAATGTTTGTTGGATAAATCAATTTCATTGAATTTTTAGTTGGCTGAAGACATAGAAAGAAGGGAATTATCTTTCAATTTTAGTTTTTGGTGTCACAAATGTGAAATGTTTCTATGGCATAGAATTCAGATGGGATTGGAGTGAAATAAATCCTTCTTCTCTTCTTCCTCCTTTGATTCCCCAGATTGTCTGCTTTCTTCCTTAGACACTGCTGTTTCTTTTTTTTTTTTTTTTTTTTTGGAGGTAAGGTCTCACTCTGGTCCAGGCTGACCTGGAATTAACTATGTATTCTCAGGGTGGCCTTGAACTCTCGGCGATCCTTCTACCTCTGCCTCCCGAGTGCTGGGATTAAAGGCGTGCGCCACCACGCCCGGCTGACGCTGCTGTTTCTTAATGTATCTTTTCATGGGTTTTCATTTCTTTTTTTAAAATTGAAATATTTATTTAAACTGCATGCTAGAGCAACCTGAAGAGACTTTGACAGCTCAGGTCGACACAGTACTTGCAGCTGCCACTCGCCTTTCCTATAAAGCAAAAAAAAAAAAAAAAAAAAAAGAAATATTTATTTATTTATTATTAGAGAGAGAGAGAAAGAGAAGAGAGGCATATAGAGATAGAAAGAATGAGAGAATGGGTGTTCCAGGGCCTCCAACCACTGCAAAGGAACTCCAGATGCACACACCACCTTGTACATCTGGCTTATGTGGGTCCTGGAGAATCGAACCATGGTCCTTTGACTTTGCAGGCAAGCACCTTAACCGCTAAGCCATTTCTTCAGCCCGGTTTTCATTTCTTATAGTACACACACACACACACTCTCTCTCTTTCCTGCCTTTTGGGGGTGTAAGTATGTATATGTATGAATGCTCACATGTGTGAAGAGCAGAGAGCAACCTTAGATGTCATTTCTTTTAGGTGCCATCCACCTTTTTATAATTGTTAGTTCAAATATTTTTATTTATTTATTTGAGAGGGAGGGCAGAGAGATAGATAGATATATAGAGAGATTAAACACATGTACCAGGGCCTCTTTCTGTTGCATACAACAAGCCAGGCAGGGTGGCACATGTCCATAATTCCAGCATTCAGGAGGCAGAGGTAGGAGGATCAGAGTGAATTCCAGGTCAGCCTGGGCTACAGTGAGACCCTACCTCAAAAAAAAAAAAAACCCAAAAAACCAAAAAAACAGGTGCTTGTTTGCAAAGCATGATGGTCTGAGTTCAATTCCCCAGCACCCATGTAAAGCCAGATGCACAAAGAGGCTCATGCTTCTGGAACTTGTTTGGGTTGTGGGATCACAGATGCATGCACCATTTTAAAAAATGTTTTATTGATCACCTCCATTCATATTCACAATGTATCCTGATTATAATCCCCTCCCACCGCCCTTTATCTTCTCTCCTGTATCTCCCCCTCCACTGAATCCCTTCTTTCCAACCAGTCTTTCTTCTATTTTGATGTAGTATATGTGTATGTATGTATGTATGTATGTATGTATGTATGTATGTATGTATATATATATGTATGTATGTATGCATTTTGCCCTCATATTATTCAGGTCTTGTGTTGATAGCATCAGCCACTGTGAGGTCATGGATGCAATGGCCACTTAATGTCTGGAAGGCAGTGCCACTAAGCACTCCTCCTCTTCCTTTGGCTTTTACATTCTTTCTGCCACCTTTTCTGCAATGGTCCCTGAGCCTTGGAGGGTGTGATAGAGATGTCTCACTTAGTGCTGAATACTCCACTGTCTCTTCTCAGCACTTTTATAAGTTTTGAGACTCCCAGGTGGTCACTGCCATCTGGAAAGAGAAGCTTCTCTAAACAAAAGTGAGAGTAGCATTAATATATTGGCATAAACATGTGTTTAGAGGGCAGTTTGGTAGGTGTAATATATGCATTTCGTCAGACAACAGCAGTAGATTCCCCTCTAGGGCTTATGACCTCCTCAGCCATAGGTTTTTGATTAGGTTTTCAGTGCTGGGCATGAATTCCCTTCTATGTAAATGACTCAAATCCAATCAGAGAGCAGTTATTTTTCCCCACAACAGACATGCCACCATTGCACCATTTGGCATATTTTGCCTGCCTGGCCACCATGTGATTTGTAACACTCTGCATACAGCTTTATGTGGGTGCTGGAGAATTGAACCTGGGCTGATAGGCTTTGCAAGCAGGTGCCTTTAACTGATGAAGCACCTCCCCAGCCCCCCTTTAATAAGGCCCAGTATCATTAATAAGATATAAATGTATTAAACAATAGAAGTTTTAATATTTTAATAATTTAACATTTAATAACCTATTTTGGAGATCTTTTAATGTCAGCAATTAAATGCTGATCATTTTTCCTCAAAGGCTGTGTAATGTTGTATTTTATGAATATCCCACTTAGTTATTTCCATAAAAAGGACAATTGGATTACTGCCACTGTTCTGCAATTGCAAACATAACAGCACCCTTCACAGAGCAATGCTGGTTTAATCAACTCAGAATCCAGAGCTATGGAGAGCCTTAATAAAAAATGTTCTGGGCTGGGGAGATGGTCTAGTGATCAAAGGCACTTGCTTGAAATCCTTCCATCCTGGGTCTGATTCCCCTGTACCCATGCAAAACCAGGAGCACAAAGTGATGCATGCGTCTGGAGTTTGTTTGCAGTGACAAGAGGCCCTGGAAACCCATTCTTTCTCTCTCATAAATAAATAAATAAATAAATAAATAAATAAATAAATAAATAAAATGTTAAAAACAATTCCAGGGCTGGAGAGATGGCTTAGTGATTAAAGCACTTGCTGGCAAAGCCAAAGGACTCAGGATTGATTCCCCAGTACCCATGTAAAGCCAGATACACAATGTGTTTGGAGTTTATTTGCAGTTGCTGGAAGCCCTGGTGTGCCTCTCTCTCAATAAAAATAAATAAATAAATAAATAAATAAATAAATAAATAAATAAAATGTTAATAAATTCCAAAGCCAGGCAGGGTGGCACATGCCCATAATTCCAGCATTCAGGAGGTAGAGGCAGGAGGATCAGAAATTTAAGATCATCCTCCTTAAAGAGTGAGTTTGAGGCCAGCCTGAGCTCTATGAGATTCAGCTTCACCTCTGCTCCCTACCCCAAAAAAATTTCTTTCATGCTGGAGAGATGGCTTAGCAGTTAAGGCGTTTCCCTGTAAAGCCAAAGGATTCTGGCTCGATTCTCCAGGACCCACGTAAGCCATACGCACAAAGGGGCACATGCATTTGGAATTTGTTTGCAGTGGCTGGAGGCCCTGGTGTGCCCATTTTTTTCCTGTCTCTCTCTGCTTCTTTCTCTCTCTCAAATAAGTAAATAAAAAATATGTTTAATAAAATTTCTTCCATCTGGGCATGGTAGCTCATGTCTGTATTCCTAGTACTCCAGAAGCTGAGGCAGGAGGATCACCATGGGTTTGGGGCCATCTTAGGCTACATAGTGAGTTTGAGGCAGGCCTGGGTTAGAAACATTGTCTTAAAGAAAAAAAAAATCCACTATGAGAGTGGATAATGCATTTATAAAGGCTTCTAAAATCTGCAATATCACAGTAAGTGATGAACCAGTCAGAAAATGAGTCTTCATGTACACTCTTCGACTTGTGTCTCGCGGCATCGTCCCAGGCTCTCTGTGTTTTCTGTCCGGAAGCAGTTGAGAGGCAATAGGCAGGGGGTTATGCCTGGTTTTCTCTTTCTTCTGCCTTCCTTCTCAGCCATATGTGACAGGTCCTGACAAGCTGCTGCTCTTGATCAACTTGTTATTGAGGTGTGACCAGCACCGAGCTCAATGTCACTGTCACTCAGGCATGAGCAGCACACCAATTTAGAATTACTGCTACTGAGGCGTCACCTGGACACCAGCTCAACCTCACCGCTACCCAGGTAAGACCATCACGCCAGCTCAATGTCACTATCACCAAGGGATGGTCACCACCCCAGCTCAACATCACTGTTACTAGGTGTGATCAGCACCCGCCCCTCACTTCGACATTATCTGGTACACCTTAGAAATACAGAACCCGGTTCTGCCCCAGCCTACTGAATTTGATCTGTGTTCTTAGCAATATCTGCAGTGGATTCCTACTCTCCTTAACTTTCCAGATTGGCTGGCTGGCAGCCTGTGTGGGCTTGGTACAGGAGCCAGTGGCATGCCTTTGAGGAGAAGCAGAGAATGGAGTTCTCTATGTGGAAAACTTCCCACTGATAAAAGGACCTGGTGAAGCCCTGCCGTGGGGACTTTTGTGTTGCGGCTGATCCAGAAAATGATCTGAATAGCTGAAGGTAACTTGGGTGGGCCACTGAAGGGTGTGTCATGAGGGTAGTGGAGCTGTGGAAGGGTAAACTTCTGGACAAGTAGACACTCTTCTCGCCTATAGAAAAATCCTGTCTGAAAATAAACACACAATGAACCACTTTCACATTTATTCTTACATAAGTGAATATGTAAGAAAACTATAGAATTTAGCAATGACGTAAAGGGCAGGGCAGCCTAACAGTGGGATGTAGGGGCCACAGAGCCCTACAGTTATCCATCAGAACACCGAAACCTTGAGGTTATCCTGACCTTCACATGTGTGCTATGGCATGCACATGCTCATATACACAGACATACACACACAATAACCCTTCAGCAAAATAAGAGAATATAGAGCAAATCAAAGTATATAGTCAAAGAGCTTGGGATAAAGGAAGTAGAGAATATGTGTGGTGAATATTTGGAAAGCATGAAATGACCAAGGAGCATCATATATTTATAAGGTACATGATACATTGCATCTACATAAATGGTCAGCATTCATGAAATCTTACATGGGTGATGCCCATTTTTGGTTCTAAGGTGTTCAGACAAGAGGCATAGTTGTCAGCAAGGCAAGTGAACAGGAGTGATTGGTCAGACATACTTGTTCCTGCATGTCTCTGGTGGACCTTCTGTTGGCTCCAGGCATCATCTCTTTATACCCTTTGTTATTCTCAGCTCTTAAGCCAGTAGAAAATTAAAAGCTAGTGAGAGAGAGAGAGAGAGAGAGAGAGAGAAATCATATAACACAGAATTTGTGACAGCGTGGTTCC
Organism: Orientallactaga sibirica; assembly: GCA_036365145.1. Taxonomy (NCBI): domain Eukaryota; kingdom Metazoa; phylum Chordata; class Mammalia; order Rodentia; family Dipodidae; genus Orientallactaga; species Orientallactaga sibirica. The sequence goes on along the minus strand of JAEOAD010002615.1, from coordinate 129,968 downwards.
TTCACTCTGCTTGTACTGTTTCCTCAATCTGCCTTTCCCTTTACTTCCCACTTTTCTCTCTCTTTTATTCTATTAGCAAGTTAACAAATCATTTAATTTGGGCATCTCAATTTTTTTCATTTTTTATTAGATATGGACACATTTAGTATGTAAACAACACATGTTGGTACCATCCTTTCCCTCCTCCCTGCCCCTTTTCTGAAGAGGCCTTCCTCGTTTAGGATGCAGGTCAACCCCATGGGAGTTGTGGGTCATGCTTTATGGGGGAGAGGCAATGTCCCTGTGCAAAATGTCCCATCTTGTGGCTCTAACAATCTTTCCACCCCCTCTTTCGCAAAATTCCCTGAGCCATGCTGGGAGCATTTTAAGTCTACTTCAGTGATGGGCACTCAGGAACCTCTGGGTCTCTGGTTTGGTAGGTGTTGAGTGTCCTCAGTGTCTATCTCCTTCACCCTTGTACTGATACCAGATTCACCAAGAAAGCAGCTCACTCGGTCATTTCCCCAATTCCCCTGTGGTTTCAGCTGGGGCTGCGGTGGAGTAGGGCATCTTGATTTGATCCAAAATCCTTAACAACTCAACACCCTCCCTGATGACATACTAGGAGCCTATTATTCTACAAAGGTAATTTCTCACATAGCAAATCTACTCAGCTCTCTTGGATGAGTAATATCAGGCTCTGTCCCAGCAGTGGTTTTATGTGGGCATCCGTGGGTGAGGCATCAGCTCCTGAATCATGTGGAGGAAGTAGCTGGGAGGTGAGAGAGGTCAGAAGTGAGTCTTGGTCTGTGCACCAGATGTTTCGTGGCACACTTTCACTGTGGATGCTCTGGTACTTGTGTGCTTTCTGTCTGAATTCCATATCTCTGGTCTAGTGCTCAGCTTCTTCTCCTACCATATGGAACTCTTGGCTCTGAATCTGGGACACCTGCTTCTTCCTTCGTATTTGGGTCTCTTAGGACAAGGTATGAAGACCAGGAAGAGTCAACAAGAATTATCTATAGTGAGAATGCCACGCAAGATGAAGATGTAAGGGGCTGGCCTCTCCCTACACAGCTGGAGACATTAGTTTTCTAACCTATGGGAAATTATTATTATCATTTTATTATTTATTTATGTACTTTAAATAAATTTTTATTTATTTTTAAATTTTTATTTACTTATTTATGAGAGAGAGAGAGAGAGAGAATGGGCCCAGGGTCTCCAGCCACTGCAAATGAACTCCAGATGTGTGTGCCCCCTTGTACATCTGGCTAATGTGGGTCCTGGGGAATCGAACCTGGGTCCTTTGGCTTTGCAGGCAAATGCCTAACCACAAAGCCATCCCTCCAGCCCAATATTTATGTATTTTTTCCCTTTTTCTTAGATTAAAAAAATATTTTATTTATTTATTAGAGAGAGAGAGAGAGAGAGGCAGAGAAAAAGAGGGAGAGAATGGGTGCACCAGGGGCTCTAGCCACTGCAAATGAACTCCAGATGTGTGTGCAACCTTTTGCATCTGGCTTACATGGGTCCTGGGGAATCAAACCAAGGTCCTTTGGCTTTGCAGGCAAATGCCTTAACTGCTAATCCATCTCTCTAGTCCCTATTTTTTTTCCTTTTTATTGACAGCTTTCATACTTACAGACAATAAACCATGATAATTCTCTCCCCCACTTTCACTTTCACAAATCCACACTCTATCATATCCCCTCTCTTTCTCCATTAGTCTCTCTTTTATTTTTAAAAATTTATTATTATTATTTATTTATTTACTTGAGAGAGAGAGAGAGAGAGAGAGAGAGAGAGATACAGAAATAGGCAGGTAGAGAGAGAGAATGGGTGTGCCAGGGCCTCCAGCCACTGCAAATGAACTCCAGATGTGTGCGCCCCCTTATGCATCTGACTTACATGGGTCCTGGAGAATCGAGCCTCAAGCCAGGGTCCTTAGGCTTCATAGGCAAGCGTTTAACTGCTAAGCCATCTCTCCAGCCCTCTCTCTTTTATTTTGATGTTATCATATTTTCCTTCTATTATGAGGGTCTTGTGAAGATAGTGCTAGGCACTGCGAGGTCATGGATGTCAAGGCCAGTTTCTGTCTGGTCGATTGCAGTGTTAGCCGTCCTACTCTTCCTTTGGCTCTTACAGTCTTTCTGCTACATCTTCCACAATGGACCCTGAGCCTTGGACATTCCTCCATCATGTCTTCTCAGCTCTATGTTGCCTTTTGGGTCATCCCAGTGGTCCCTGCCATCTGAAAAGAGAAGCTTCTCCAACTGAAAGTGAGAGTAGCATTAATATATGGGTATGAACATTAAGTAAAGTGATTACAGGGCAGTTTGGTGAGCATATATGCATTTAGCCAGACAAGAGCAGGCATTGCACTCCTAATGCTCATGACCTCCCCCACCATAGGCTTTTGGTTAGGTTTTCAGTGCCAGGCATGTATTCCCTCCCGTAGAATGGGTCTCCAGTTCAATTAGAGAGCAGTTAGTTTCCTCCATAACAGACATGCCATTATTGCATGCCTTGGCTCATTTGGCCTGGGTGGCCAAACTTGAGGCTTGCAGTGTCCACTGTTTTCACCACTGATGGCTTCTGTCTCCCTTAAGGCTACATGCAGTGCAGCTTTTTCCAGCTTTCTGTCAGATGGTCTACTGGGAGAAGGTTTTCAGCTCAGCCCCAGTTTGATTTCTCAGTGACCTTGCAGCCCAGGCATGTGGAATCTTCAGCAGTGGGGTCTTATTATCTGTTCCTGGTGAGAAACCAAGAGCCTTGGCAATAGTCTGTAATGTTTTGGGGCATCAGGGATCTCCCTGGCCAACAACTCACTGAAAGGTATCCCAACCCTGGCATTGAAATTTTTCTACTAACAGTCTATGGCTTCTGGATGTACCATTATCCAAAAAATTAGTTTATCATGTAGCTTATTCACAATATCCTGAATTTTGATTACCACTTCCCCTACACTCCTTTTATTCAATCTCTTCCCCTGCCTGACCTTGCTTAGGCTATCCCACCCACAGTAATCTGTCCATCTACTTACATATATACAGTACCATCCCCTTAAGTCCACCACTCTCCCCCCACCTATTGCCCTTTTCTAGCCTACTGGCCTCTGGTAGCAATTTTTATTCCAACTTACACACACAACTCTGGGATCCACATAAGAGCGAAAACATGCATCTGATCCTGGGTTACCTCACTTAGTATAATCCTTTCCAGATCCATCCATTTCTCTGCAAATTTCAGAATTTGATTTTTCTTTACTGCTGTAAATGTACCACATCTTTATTATCTATTCATCAGTTGAGGGACATCTAGGCTGGTTCCATTTCCTAGCTATTGTGAATAGAGCAGCAATAAACATGGTTGTGCAAGTATCTCTAGGGTAGTGAGATGAGTCCTTAGGATATATGCCTGGGAGTGGTATAGCTGGGTCTTATGGTAAATCTATTTTTAGTTGCCTCAGGGACCTCCACACTGATTTCCACAATGGCTGGACCAGTTTACATTCCCACCAACAGTGTAGAAGGGTTCCTCTTTTTCTGCATCCTCACCAACATTTATTGTTCTTGATGGTAGCCTTTCTGACAGGAGTGAGATGGAATCTCAAAGTAGTTTTAATTTGCATTTCCCTGATGGCTAAAGATGTAGAACACTTTTTTAGATGTTTATATGCCATCTGTATTTCTCCTTTTGATAACTCCCTATTAAGTTCCATAGCCCATTTTTAATTGGGTTGTTTGATTTCTTATTGTTTAGTTTTTTGAGTTGTTCTGGATATTAATCCTCTGTCAGATGTGTAGCTGGAAAAGATTTTCTCCCATTCTGTAGGTTGTCTCTTTGCTCTATTCACAGTGTCCCTTGCTGTACAAAAGCTTTGTAATTTTATGAGATCCCAGTGGTTGATTAGTGGTTTTATTTCCTGATCAACTGGGGTTATATTCAGAAAGTCATTGCCTACACCAATATGTTGAAGGGATTCCCATACTTTTTTCTCTAGCAGCTTCAGAGTTTCAGGTCTGATATTAAGGTCCCTGATCCATTTGGACTTAATTCTTGTGCATGAAGGGAGATAAGGATCTATCTATTTTCCTTCCTTTCTCCCTCCCTCCCTTCCTCCCTCCCTCCCTCCCTTCCTCCCCCCTCCTTCTCTCCCTCTTTCTTTCTTTCTTTCTTTCTTTCTTTCTTTCTTTCTTTCTTTCTTCTTTTTCTTTATTTTTTTTAAAAGATTTTTTGAAGTAGGGTCTCACTCTAGCCCAGGAAGGATCTATTTTCATCCTTCTAAATAGAGATATCCAGTTTTTCCACCACCACTTGTTTAAAGAGGCTGTCTTTTCTCTGATGAATTTTTGTGGTGTTTTTGTAAAAAATTAGATGGCTACAGCTGCCTGGATTAACATCTGGGCTCTCTGTTCTGTTCCATTGTTCTACATGTCTGTCTTTGTACCACTACCATGCTGTTTTTGTCACTATAGCTTTGCAATATAACTTAAAATTGGGTATGGTAATACCACCAGCCTTATTATTTTTTTTTTCGAGGTAGGGTCTCCCTCTAGCCCAGGCTGACCTGGAATTCACTATGTAATCTCAGGGTGTCCTTGAACTCATAGAGATCTCCTACCTCTGCCTCCTAGTGCTGGGATTAAAGGCGTGTGCCACCATGCCCGGCTCCACCAGCCTTATTTTTGTGCTTTTTGTGCTTACAAATGAATTTTAGGATTTGTTTTCTATTTCCGTGAAGAATGCCTTGGCAGGATTCTAGCTGGTTTCCTCCTTTCTGGTAGATCTTGGTATCTCCTGCTTCTCTGCTGTGGCAGACAATAACATATACACCTTCACTTTTTGGAATTAGAGTGTATTTTTCTGTGGTTTTACTTAAATCCCTCCCTAGGTCGCTTTGGCATGACTCCTATGCTGCCATCTTACCCAGAAGTCCTATGGGAAAGTATTATACAAGAACAAAGTGCCGGTCGTAGTGGTGCACACCTTTAATCCCAGGAATTGGGAGGTAGATGTAGGAGGATCGCTGTGAGTTTGAGGTCAGCCTGAGACCACATAGTAAATTCCAGGTCAGCCTGGGCCAGAGCAAGACCCTACTTCGAAAAACCAAAAAAAAAAAAAAAAAAAAAAAAAAAAGTAGTTATGTGGGTGGCTTGTTTGTGTGAACAAAATCCCATCTTCAGACTCCTTGTTTTGGGATGGAGCCCTGGCAAAGATTTGTAGAGGCTTGGAAAAGATAGTCAGTATTGTCTCGGTGATCCATAAACCCGCTCTGAAGGGCTGGCCACCCCACTTGTGTTCTTTATTTTTCATGACAGAGCCTTATAAAAATTGGGAAATGGCCGGGCATGGTGGTGCACACCTTTAATCCCAGCACTCGGGAGGCAGAGGCAGGAGGATTGCCGAGAGTTCGAGGCCACCCTGAGACTACATAGTTAATTCCAGGTCAGCCTGGACCAGAGTGAGACCCAAACTCGAAAAACCAAAAAAAAAAAAAAATTGGGAAATGGTTTCTTTAAGTTTTAAAGGTTATTTATTTATTTATTTTTGGTTTTTCAAGGTAGGGTCTAACTCTAGATCCTCCGACCTCTGCTGGGATTAAAGGTGTACACCACCACGCCTGGCTGGGAAATGGTTTCTTTATTATAGCTTAAATGTTTTAAAATCTCACACATGAAACCTTATAGGTCAGTAGTTTTATATTGTGGGAGGATTCTTCATGTGAATAAAGTTCTTTTTGCATTACTGGATTGTATGTTTTCATTTTTCTTATACACAGTGTGTTAGTTTGAATAGATGGCCCTCAATATATTCAGTGTTTAATTAGTTTGTAGTTTGTATCTGCATCCACCTGACTGGAGGCCATGTCACTGGGCGGATCTTAAGGTGTGGTGGTGGGTTTGAAATTTCAATCTAAAGATATGCACAGTGTGTCTAGCTGGAGTTCCTGAGGTGTGCTGTGCTGTGTGGCTTTTAGCTTGTGGCTTTTCTCTCTGTGTTTGGTCCTATGAAGGCAGGCCAGCTTCTTCTGCCATTATGGAACTTCCCCTGGATCTGTGAGCTTCAATAAATACCCTTTCCTCCATAATTTTTCCTGGTCTGGAAGTTCATCTCAGCAAACCTGAAGTTGTCTGCTACACATAGTATGTGGGTGTGGTATATTCGTGTGTGTGTGTGTGTGTGTGTGTGTGTGTGTGTGTGCATTGCCTCGTGTGTATATGCATGTATGTGTGCTGAGATCAGAGAGCATCAGGTGTCATCCCTATTTCTTAGGCCTGTGTTTCCTTGACTCACTGATTCCAGAGCTTGTTGTCTTAAGCTCCAGCATTTCTCAGGTGTCTGCTCCTCACAGAACTAGGGTTATAGGTGTGCATGGACACACCCAGCTGTTTGTGGGGTTGGGTGTGGCATTGGGGAATTAAATTCAGGCAGATTCAGCTCCCCTCAGGCCCTGTGCTTGCATTGAAGTGCTTCTACCTACTGAGCCATCTCTCCACCCAGTATGTTCTCATTCTTGTATCAGCTTTAGTCAGCGAGATATTAGAGATGCCGAAGTCAAGTTCACATAAGCTTCATTCCTGCCCTGGATATGTGTGAGGAAGCCGGGCGTGGCTGGTGGATCCAGTCTGTGTGCTGATGCTGTTTGGTGAGAAGTGATGGATGAGCTGGCAAGGGCCTGTGGCTGGGCATCAGGAATGAAGCTGATATTTACTGCTAAGTGCGTTTGAAAGTGCTTGAGCAGGTCTGTGTCTTTGATAATGTTACCAAATAGTATTAAAAATGTGCACAGTCTACATTTTAGGAGCCATGAGGGGACCGTTTTTGTGTTTAAAAATTTCCATTTTGGCCAGGCGTGGTGGCGCACGCCTTTAATCCCAGCACTCGGGAGGCAGAGGTAGGAAGATCGCTGAGAGTTTGAGGCCACCCTGAGACTACATAGTGAATTCCAGGACAGCCTGAGCCAGAGTGAGACCCTACCTCGAAAACCAAAAAAAAAAAAAAAAAAAAAAAAAAAAAAAAAAAAAATCCCATTTTGCCAGGTGTGGTGGTGCACGTGTTTAATCCCAGCACTCGGGAGCCAGAGGTAGAAGGATCATCTTAAATTCGAGGCCACCCTGAGACTACAGTTAATTCCAGGTCAGCCTGGGCCAGAGTGAGACCCTACCTTGAAAAAACAAAACAAAACAAAAAATTCCCCGTGGTTTTTTTTTTTTTTTTTTTTTTTTTTTTTTTTGCCAGTGGTGCCAAAAGCTTGTGTCAATTTGATTATATAGGAAAACAGAAATCTTTTTAATGTTAAGTTTGTCTTTAACAGGCTAACATTCTGAGCCAGCAAGTCCCATGGAAATTTACATGAGAGATTGCATGGCATTCAGCAGAGGGAATAGAAACCCGAATCGAGTCACAAGATTCTGAATCTAGGACAAAGGTGACCTTTGGGTTACATTCAACAAAGGAAGCATCATGGAGGGGAGATTGAAAAGCCCAGCCCTGTGAGAACTGGCAGAGGACTCAACGTGACTGGGTCATTAGTTAGTCCTGGCAATTTCCACAGAGGGTGTGGCAAGGGCCCTCACAGCACAGAGAAGACAGCTATGTGTCTTTATGCAGGTGAACAACCTTGAAGCCCAGCATAAGGGGTGGGTCTGGATGATAAGGGGAACTGAAGAAGAGAAAACAGGCTGGTCAGTGTCCTTGAGCCTACCTCCGCCTTCCCTTGTAACCCTGTCCTGCCTGGAGATAAACTAAGAAGTAACCAATCATGTAATGCCAAATATGGTCAACATTGCTGTGTGTTCTGTACTATATGAAGTGTGTGGAACCTTGAATTGGGGCTCTGCCTGACTCTTAGTTGGCTAATAAATCTGTTTTGTTATTATCTCAGTGCCTTGGTCTTTACTCTCCCACTTTAAGAGAAAGTAAAGAAGTGATAATGGAGTGAGGGAGTGGAGAGTATAGGCAAGAGGTGATGGTGTGAGTGAGCATGGTGAGGCCAGGGGCTTGGTGGGTTGAGACCCCTTCTCAGTGTGGTTGAATCTATGAGCTCTAGGTCCTGAGAGATCACTGGAGTTGAGGTACTTAAAGGAGTAAGGAGGAAACATGGAAAATGTTGGCTGGAGAGTGGGCAACTTAAACTTACATTATGGAGTAGCTGTTTTTTCCCCCCATTAATATTGGGGTACTTTACTCAAAAGACACTTCACAACTTTACTCAAAACACTGTATGGGAGATTCACAACACAGGTAACCACAAAGGGACTTGCATAGGAAATATACAAATAACTCCTAAAATCAATCAAAGGCAAATAAAGAAAAATGAGCAATTGATAGAACAAACTTTTCAAGCAGAATATTAACAAATAAGCCTGATTTTGTTTTTTTTTTTTTTTTTTTTTTTGTTTTTTTGAGAGAGGTCACACTCTGGTCCAGGCTGACCTGGAATTAACTATGTAGTCTCAGGGTGGCCTGGCTCTTGATCCTCCTGCCTCCCGAGTGCTGGGATTAAAGCTCCCACCACACCTCCTGATTTTTTTTTTTTTGAGACAGAGTCTCACTCAGGAGCTCAGGCTGGCTTTGATTTGAGCTCCTGACCTCACTGGATAGTCTCTAGATCTATGGCATCATCCTAGCGATGAATGGCTGAAGGAACACTAAGCCCTATAAGGAGATTGGGAGCTGAAACTTGGCATAAGAAGGACCAGTCATGGCAATGTCCTTGATGGCACAGTGGCTCGTCTTGTCTTCTCCCTGGGTAGTACTAACATACAGGCAGGCTTGGAACCCTGGGGCTTCCAGTATCAGAGTCAATGAAGGATCTGGGAGCTGCAATCTCTGCAAGATGACAGAGTTTAAGGATGCAGGGGGCACTGTGAGTGCTATCAGAAGCAAGGTGGGGAGGCAGGGTAGAAGAAAAAAAAATTCCTGTGCTTTGAGCTTTCCAGTGAGCCCCGTCTCATTTAGAATAAAAGGTACCCACCATGTTTCATCAGGCCTGTTTGACCTTTTTCCGCTGTCCACTCCCGTGTGGGGTTTCTTTTTTGTTTTTTTCATTTTTCAGTTTTTCAAGGTAGGGTCTCACTCTAGCCCAGGCTGACCTGGAATTCACTATGCAGTCTCAGGGTAGCCTCGAACTCATGGCAATCCTCCTACCTTTGCCTCCCGAATGCTGGGATTAAAGGCATGCGCCATCACGCCCGGCCCGTGTGGGGTTTCTCTTGTTTGACTCTGCCTGTCTTCTCTCTAATCTTGTATTACTCCAGTCCCAGATTTCTACTCATTGTCACCTTGGTAAAAAGCTTTCCTCATTTATTTAGATAGCATCATCCTTCTCCTTTCCCTTTTATTTATTTATTTATTTATTTATTTATTTATTTATTTATTTATTTTAATTTTTTTATTATCTATTTTATTTATTTTTGGAGAGAGAGACAGAGAGAGATAGACAGAGGGAGAGAAAGACAGAGATGGGCGTGCCAGCAGTCTCTCAGCTGCTGTGAACGAAATCCAGATGCGTGCGCCCCCTTGTGGGCAAGTGTGGCATTGTGCCCTTGCCTCACTTTGCATCTGGCTAAACGTGGGACCTGGAGATTGGAACCAGTGTTCTTAGGCTTAGCAGGCAGGCGCCTTAGTTGCTAAGCCATCTCTCCAGCCCCTCCTTTCCCTTTTAATAACACACCTGTCTAGAACACTATATATTTACTTGTTGGGCATGCTAAACACAGGCTGGGACTATGAGGAAGCTGGCCTGGGCTGCTGGACATGGCAGGGGAACTTGGGCTGTGGGATTGCAGCCAGTTTTATCCTCAGGAACCCACTCTGGCCACGGAGCTGGCCCTCCCTTCTCTCAAGGTTGTAGTGTGCCACATCTTCACCCAGAGTGGGAAGAACTGGTGCCTCCCCCCCTTATTCCAAAAGCACCTGACCATTGCATAGTCAGGTTTTGCACCCTCCCCACAGTTCCTGACCTTGTGGCCAGCTGCCCAAGAGACCCTTATATGGTAGTAAACAGTCTCCCTGCAGCTGTAGCCATCCAATATGTGGCTGAAGTCATGTAGCATTTCCTGCCACTTTTGTTATCTCCCTTGCAGCTTCTCCCTCGCAACTTCTGCCTTCCAACACCAGTCAACTAGATAGCAACCCATAAACCTATGTATCCAATCCCTTATGATCTGTATGTGCCTTCTCAACCTTTCTCAAGTGTTTATAAACCCACTCCCCTTTTGAATAAACAAGAGTGTGCTATCCATCAGACTGTTTCCTGGGTGGTTCATTGCCCATCACACTCATCCACTCCAGGACCCTGCTTCCCCTCAGCTCCTCCTGTGCCTGGACGTCGGTGGCCAATGACCCCCAGAAACAGTGAGGACCCACACTTACTCATGTTTGTCTGCCTTTGCTACAAAAATATAAACTTCACGAGGCCAGAAATTATTTTTTATTTTTCTCTGATATATTTGCAGGGCCTAGAGGCCACTGGAACAGAATGGATGCTCATTAATTGTGTAAGGAATGAATGAATATATACAGAGCAAACGAGGAAAAAAAAATCAAATTGAAAAGCCAAACATACAATGATTCTCTCTTTTTCTCCGTGTGTGTGTGTGTGTGTGTGTGTGTGTGTGTTGCTAGAGAATCGGAGCAAGGTAGCTCCTTTTATGGGTAGTCAGCCAGGAAAAGCCCAAGGAGATGCCACCTTTTCTGCCCTGGCAGGACTATAACCTACATCTGACCCAGTCTCATTGAAGAGGGCTACAAGCAACAATTGCAGTGACAGCCTTTTGCTTCATTTTCAAGTTATTTTCTGGGCTTAGCACACTTGTGGACTGGCCCTTCCTGAGTCAGCCTCTTGAGCCCCCAACCAATCAGGTCTCTCCCTTGCACAACTGCATTTGATAATGAGACTCTAGTCGGATGTTTGGCCCAAATAAAGGAGCCACTCTTGGTTTCCTGTCCTGCTTCCCTGGCTGAGAAGGGGAGAGGAGGAGTTCTTTTTGTCTTAAGACTTTCCTGCCTTGTTTTTGGGTGCTTTCCTGCTTTGCTACATGTGTGATCTAAGTTTTTTTTTTCTTTTTTTTTGAGGCAAGCCCAACAGACTGTCTTTTTTTTTTTTTTGTATGCAAAAGAGAGAGAGAGAGAGAGAATTGGCACTCTAGGGATTCCAGCCACTGCAGTCAAACTCCAGACGATCCCCTGTGCACATGAGTGACCTTGTGCACTTGTGTCACTATGTATCTGGCTTATGTGGGTCCTGGAGAGTCGAACATGAGTCCTTAGGCTTTGCAGGCAAGAGCCTTAACTGGCTAAGCCATCTCTCCAGTTGTTTGAGTTTCTTAAAAATATTTTATTTTTATTTATTTATTTGAGAGAGAGAAGCAGGTAGGTAGGTAGATAGATAGATAGACTATAGATAGATAGATAGATAGATAGATAGATAGATAGATAGATAGATGGATAGATAGATAGATGATATATAGAGAGAGATTAGAATGGGCATGCCAGCGTCTCCAGCCATTGCAAATGAACTCTAGATGCATATGCCACCTTGTGCATCTGGTTTGTGTGGATCCTATGGAATTGAACCTGGATCCTTTGGCTTTGCAGGCAAGTTCCATCTCTCCAGCGCCTCTCTTTTGAGTTTTGAGTCCCTTATTCTCTCTTAGTCTTCTTTGACCACTGTGCAGGGGGGATCTTTGGTCTTGGGCTTTCCTGCTTTGCTTTTCATGTGTGTAAGCTCCTTCTCCAGAGGCTTCCTCCTGGGAAAACTGTCTAAGTGAGGGACACTTCTCCATTGCCCCTCTCCCTTTTTCGGGCTTGGGCTTCTCTGCTAGCCTTCCCTCTGGATCCTAACTCTCCCTAAAATAAACATTATAATTCATAATTTATCCTTCTATCTGTCCATGCTTTCAATTCTTTGTTAATTGGGACAAGGATCCAAATTTGAGGTCCATAGGCCTGGAATCTCCTGCATCTTTATGGAATCTAATCCCTTTCTGGATCCAAAATATCACATCATCTTGGCTGTAAGACATATATCAAAATGCTAAAAATGTTATCCTGGGCCAGAGGAATAGGGTAACACTATCACTTTGTACCCTTTAAAATATATGTGATTTCTTTTTTATAGTTATTTTATATAAATATTTTTATTTTTAAAAATATTTTTATTTATGAGAGAGAGAGAGTGAGAGCAAGGGTACCCCAGAGCCTCTTGCCACTGAAAGTGAACTCCAGACACATGTGCCACTTTGTGTGTTTGGCTTTAAGTGAGAACTGAGGAATTGAACCCAGGACAAAAGGTTTTATAAGAAGCATCTTTAACCACTGAACCATATCGATAGCCCCTATATTTATTTTTGTTTTTTCTTTTCTTTTTCTTTTTTTTTTTTTTCAAGGTAGGGTCTCACTGTAGCCCAGTGCTGACCTGGAATTCATTCTGTACTCTCATGGAGGCCTCGAACTCACAGTAATACTCCTACCTCTGCTTCCCAAGTGCTGAGATTAAAGGCGTGACCCACCACACCTGGCCCTTTTTTTTTTAGACAAGGTGTCATGTAGTCCAGACTTCCCTTGAACTCACCATGTAGCTGAGGATGACTTTGAACTCCTAAAACCCACTGCCTCTGCCTGCCAAGTTCTGCAATTACTGTCTGAGTTCTTTTCAGCTGAAATATACATACTCAATCAATTTCCTGTTCTTCTCACCTCAACCACTGGAGGTGGTCCTTCAGGATCACATCACTCAGGTGAGGAGACAAAGGTGACTGCTGAAAACTTGGAGCAAATGCTGGCAAGGGCTGGCTTGATCCAGATGACTCTGAAATGGAGGTTGGTATGTAGGAACAAAACAATAAACAAAAAAGGTTAGAGAGATGCAGACTATGAGGGAAAAGGTAGATCTTTGTGTTTATTTTTGTGGTGGGCACCAAGGGAGAAAGGCACATCTGTACATTTCACTTTCCTGGAGGTTCAAATCACTAATTAAGATTATAACACATTCTCTAGAGGGACATACTGCAGCCAAGAGATGCTTAGGCTGTAAGGCAGACTTAGAGATGTCAAGTAGGAACCTCTGAATACGAGTTTTTAGAGGATCTTTTTTGTTTGTTTGTTTTTAGTTTGGGAGTCGTTTTTGTATTTTCTCATTAGTAGAAAAAAATCAGATGTAGTGTATCTCCCTGGGGAAAGAGCCTACAGTGAAAGAAAGGGTTAATGTAAAACACAGGATTCTAGCATCATAGACACGTAGTTTTAGAGACAAACAATTAGATTGTTCACCTTAGAGAATGGGGCATATTGTGCAGAGTTTGGAGAACTTGTAAATGCGAGTGTGAGTTTGCACTAGTTTTGGTATTCCAGTTTGGTTCTTTATACAGAGGATTAATTTACCTTTGAATGGGTTGTTGTCTTCCTTGGGTATCTGCTAGCCTACTGGGAGGTAATTTATTTCGAAAACAGTACAAGGCTTTTTGGTTTCACCTACAAAAGTGAATGGGTCTCTGTATTTCAAGGTTGACATTTTTCTGTGTTTTGTTTAGTCAGAGATAAGAACTCCAGGGATGCAGAATACAATAGGCTATTCTTGTAGCTCAAATGTAGCTGGGCACCATGAGCAATCTCTGTTCTTGACCCTACACCCACCTTCAGGCAGGAACTATGTTATCACATCCCCAAAAGCAAATCCAATGCAACAAAGGATTAATGAATAATGACAGTGTCACTGCACATTTCTTGGGGAGACTGAAAAGATCTATGTTTCCTATGGAGATAGTTTTGATGTGTGGTAAAACCTAATAAAAGTGCCATGAGACACACATGCTTTCTTTCCAAAGGGGAAAGGTTTCACATTTCCTTGATCTCTTTTTTCCTGTGTTCACAGGCAAAACTGATTTAATCTGGTTCAAGTCTGTCATTCATCTCCACATATCCCTCTGCCTGGCAAAGGAAGAATCTTTCCTTCCAAAGGAAGATTGGGTCTAAGGGGAAGGCTAAGTACCCACTGTTCCATCCTGCCCCCAGTGGCTGATCATCCAATTTTCTTTTCCTTCCCTCCCTCCCTCCCTCCCTCCAGTTCTGTGAGCTGTTGATGCTGAGGGGAAGGGGCTGGGCTTGGGCATTTGTTGGGTCCTACACTTGCCAACTTTATCATTTAAAAGGCCAAGTGGACCCTCTGCGGCTTCCTTCTTCCACCCTGTCCCTGACTGCTACCAAACACAGAAAAGGTGAATTCCCATGATGTCACACCTCTCTCTTCAAGTGAGGCCCCCAGGGACCTGCCTTAGGCATGTAACCCACAATAAAGCACTCATCTACCTCAACACTGTCTGTTCTCCAAGGTAGACGGTCCATATTAATTGTGAATTCAATAGAAAAGATCACATGAATATAATCATTGAGCATTCCAGCTCATATTTTTAAAATATATTCATAGATTGCTTTCTTTTATTTTTTAAATTTACCCTAGGAAGAAGGGATGCCAGCAGCCATTTTCCTTCATGGGGAGAGGCCCCTTTCCTAAAGAATCCAGTAGTCTAGCTTGGAAAAATTATACAGCCTACAAGAAAACAGCACAAAAGGGGAAGACCTTTTCCTTACTTTCAAATAAGAACTTGGCATGCTGACACACACCTGTAACCCTATACTCAGGAGGGTGAGGCAGGAGGACCACTGTGTTTAAGACCAGGCTGAGTGAAATGGTGAAGTCTGATCTTAAAAATTAAAAAAAAGCTGGGCGTGGTGGTGCACGCCTTTAATCCCAGCACTTGGGAGACAGAGGTAGGAGGATCACCGTGAGTTCAAGGCCACCCTGAGACTATATAGTGAATTCCAGGTCAGCCTGGGCTAGAGTGAGACCTTACCTTGGAAAAAAGAAATTAAAAAACAAGGCAAGAGATATGGCTCAGTGGGTAAAAGTGTGATGACCTGAGTTGGATCCCCAGAGTCCACATAGCAGGAAGTAACAATCCCAGTGGTGCCTATGGCAAGATGGGGGTGGAGACAGGAGGATCCTCAGAAGCTGGTGGGCCAATTACCCTTGTGTATGCAGAGGAGAACAACAAAAAACATACTAAGAAGAATCAGTGCTAGCAGTTTGAGGTATATAAATTACATATGTATCTCATGTACAACCACACACATGTTATTTATATATACCAACCAAAAGCAGCTTATGAGAGGAAAGGCTTTATTTTGGCTTACAGACTCAAAGGGAAGCTCCACGATGGTTGGGGAAAAACGTGACATAAACAGAGGTTAGACATCAACTCCTGGCCAACATCAGATGGACAACAGTAGCAGGAGATGTGCCAAACTCTGGCGAAGGGAAGCTGACTAGAACATCCATAAGCCCGTCCCCAACAATACATTGCCTCCAGGAGGCTCCACTTCCCAAATTACCACCAGCTTGCATTCAGAACATATGAGTTAATGGGGGACACCTAATTTAAACCACCACATCATACAGATACACAAGAGAATCTTTTTCTGTTTTAAATATTTCATTTATTTATGAGAGAGAGGGGTGGGGTGGGGTGGGGAGAGAGACTGGGCACCCCAGGGCCTCTAGCCACTGCAAACGAGCTCCAGATGCATGGCATCACCTTGTGTACCTGGCTCATGTCGGTACTGGGGAATCGAACATGGGTCTTTACACTTCTCAGGCAAGCACCTTAACCACTAAGCCATCTCTCCAGCCCCATTTTCTTTTTCTTTTTCTGCATGCATGTGGTGTGTACATATGTTGGGCATATGCATGTGTGGTGCACATAAAGACCAGAGGTTGATGTTGGGTGTCTTTGGTTGTTCTCCATCTTATATTTCTAAAACAGGTTCTCTGGCTGACCCTAGAGCTCACCAATTTGGCTAGACAAGTCAGCCAGCCCCTGAGATCCTGTGTCTCCTCATTCTTGTGCTGGTATTTCAGGTGGTGAGTCTGGCTTTTACATGGATGCTGGGGATCTGAACTCAGGCTTCTGAGGCAAGTTTTACCCACTAAACCATCTCCCAAGCCTGAGAGAAGCATTCTTTTATTTTCCTTTCCTTTCCTTCCCTGCCTTTCTCTGCCTCTTCCCTGTCTTTTCTCCTCCCATTTTCTCTTCTCTTTCACTTCCCTTTCTCCCAACCTCTCTCCTCTCCCTTTTTCTTTCTTTCCACCATACATAGTTTCACGCTGACATGCTATTCTGCAGTTTGCTCTTCCACCCTTGGTTACATCACTGTGTACACGCCTCATTGGATTTGAGAGGCCCACATTCCACAGTTGGTGTCCTGTTGTTGCCAACTGACATGACGTGAGTGTCGGAATATTTTTGGTGAATGGTGTGAGAATCAGGTGTGGGTGGGGCATTGCACATCTCCACCCACACAGCCTCACTGCTGGTGGGGTGTTGGTATTACAGCAAGCTTGGCTTAGGCCAAATGCAAGCAGCTGTGTAGCCCCTTTTTGGCATGCAGGCACTGACAGCTGCCTGCAGTTTGGAAGGGGCTCTGGCCCCATCATCTGGCTCACCAGCCAGCACTAGAGTGAGTCTTGTTCTAAAGCAGGGTTGGCGGTCTCCTCCTCCGAGGAGAGAAATGGGATCTAGTGACCTCATCCCAAGCACCCTCTCTCCATGTGGATCACTGCCTTAATTAAAAAACACTTCAATCCTACAGAAGCCCTGCTACATGTTCTGACTGAATTATTGACCCTATCCCCCCCCTTTATTTGTTTTTTTTTTTTGAGGTAGAGTCTCACTCTAGTTCAGGCTGACCTGGAGTTCACTCTGTATTCTCAGGGTGGCCTCGAACTCACGACGAACCTCCTACCTCTGCTTCCCGAGTGCTGGGATTAAAGGCGTGCGCCACCACGCCCGGCGTCTATCCCCCCTTTTTAAAAATAAAATATTGAAAAGGTAACATAAACACCCTTATTCATCATTACTAACATTCATATTTGCTTTGAGTATCTTTCCCTTCCCTTCCCTTCCCTTCCCTTCCCTTCCCTTCCCTTCCCTTCCCTTCCCTTCCCTTCCCTTCCCTTCCCTTCCCTTCCCTTCCCTTCCCTTCCCTTTCCTTCCTTCCTTCCTTCCTTCCTTCCTTCCTTCCTTCCTTCCTTGGTTCCTTCCTTCCCTCCCTCCTTCATTCCCTCCTTCTTCCTTTCTCTCTCTTTAGCATATGTTAGTTATACATAATCATGGGTTTCAGTATGATATTTTCAGTGTCTATACTATGTCCCCTCCCTTACCCTCTCTTGCCCTCTACGTTCACTGATTCTCTAAAGGACCATGGGTGAGGGATGATTTACTGGAGCATGGACAATTTACCAGTGGCTATACCAGTGAAGACCATGTCTGCCTCCCTTCCCAGAAAACATTAAATGCTAATAATTCCTCAAGGATGGATGTGGCCTCGTGAACCCCTCTCAGCTCTATGAAAGACTGTTGATGAGTCCAGTCTTGTGCAGATAAACACAGACGCTGATAATTCAAGAGTGCAATAGCCATGCTATGCCCAGAACACAGTGTCCACACTACTCCACCCCTTCTTCCAGCTCTTACATTCTTTCTGTCACTTCTTTCATGACGTTCCCTAAGCCTTGTAGAGGATAACACAGATGTCTCATTTATGGCTGTGCATTCAACTGTCACTTATTCTCAGTAAGAAATATGCACATATATTAACTGACTTAGCGCATATATGTTATAAACTTGTATGTATATATTTTTAGAACTATGGTTGCAAACATATATCACTAAGTTCATTTGCCTGTGTTAGTTAATTTTCTCATTGCTGTGACAAAGTACTTGACAGCAGTAATGTGAGGAGGAAGGGTTTATGTTGTTTATGATTTGAGGGGATACAGTCTACCACGGCAAGGAAGGTATGGGGAGGGAATGTGAGGTGGTCACACTGGATCCACAGTCAGGAAAAAGATAGAGATGAATGGTAGTGATCAGATGGATTTTTTTATTTAGTCCAGGACTTTTTTATTTAGCCCATGGAAGGTGCCCTTCACATTCGTGATAGGTCTTCCCTCTCCACTTTAATCTTTTTTGAAATACCCTCACAGACACTTAATTAATCCTCTTGGCATTTCTTAATCCAGTCAAGTTGACAATTGAACTTAACCATCACACCATATTAACTTTTTTATTTTTTAGCTGGTCTGGCTGTGTAGCTCAAGCTGGACTTATGTTTGTGATCATCCTGCCTCAGTCTCTCATGTGCTGGGATTACATCTGGATTAATTTTTAATTTTTCTCTCTTCTCTTCTCTTCTCTTCTCTTCTCTTCTCTTCTCTTCTCTCTCTGTCTTTGAAGTAGGGTATCACTCTAGCCTAGGCTGACCTGGGACAAACTCTGTATTCCCAGACTGGCCTCCAACTCACAGTGATCCTCCTACCTTTGCCTCCCAAGTGCTGGGATTAAAGGTGCGTGCCACCACATCCAGGCTTTCTTCTCTCTGTGTGTGTCTCTTTTGTAGTACTAAGGTTTGAACCCAGAGTTTTACACATGTTAAGCAAATGCTCTACTACTGAGATACATCCCCAGCTCATCTCAAGTATACTTTTTTTTTTTTTAAAAAAAGAATTTTTACTTTATTTATTATTTGAGAGCTGGCGGGGGAATGGGCACATCAGGGCCTCCAGCCACCGCAAAAGAACTGCAGACGCATGTGCCACCTTGTGCATCTGGCTTACGTGGATTCTGGGGAATCAAAACTGGGTCCTTAGGCTTTACAGGCAAATGCCTTAACATCTAAGCAATCTCTCCAGCCCTTAAGTATACTTTTTAAATAATGTTATGTATATCCATATTACTGTGCAACAGATCTCTAGAATGTTTTCATTTTGCAAAAAGAAAACTCTTTCCACTGGGTATTAATTTTCCTTTTCTCCTCAGCTCTGCTAACTACTTTTCTACTTTCTGCTTCTATTTGTGTGTGTGTGGGTGTGCATGTGGGTGAGCAGTGCAAAGGTCTTTTGCTGCTATAATTGGATGCCTGTCTAGCTTCATGTAGTACTGGGGAATTGAACCCTAGGTGAACTGACCTTGTAAGCAAGTGCCTTTACCCACTGAACCATCTCCCTGGGCCCTGTTTCTATGATTTTTAAAAAATTATTTTATTTTATTTTATTTATTTTTGGAGAGAGACACAGAGAGAGACAGGGAGAGAGAGGGAGGGAGAGGGCGACAGAGAATGGGCGCGCCAGAAGTCTCTCAGCTGCTATGAACAAAATCCAGATGCGTGCGCCCCCTTGTGGGCAAGTGCGGTATTGCGCCCTTGCGTCACTTTGCATCTGGCTAAACGTGGGACCTGGAGATTGGAACCGCTGGAGATTGGGACCAGCGTTCTTAGGCTTAGCAGGCAGGCGCCTTAACCACTAAGCCATCTCTCCAGCCCTCTATGATTTTTTTAAAACAAATTTTTAACATACTTTATTGACTTAGGAGCCAAACAAGGCAGCATTTAGTTAGTTAAGAAAGGCACCTCAATGAAAATAATACATCACAGTGCTGTTGAGTGAACCCAGTCATGGGATTTGAGGATGGAGAGGACAATCTTTGGATGATATAGCTTAGGACACTTAATCATTTTTTTTCAATAAACATCCTTTCATGAAAATATAGAGTACAGACCAAGAGTTCACACTGAAACATATTTATAAAATTATGGTTCCATTAGTACAGAGTGCTGAGAGAAGGAATTTATGTCCATGGACATACTTGTGCATCAATGTAGCTACATGACATGTTAAACTCGTTAAGACTCATAGAGATTATCTTGCCTAATAAACAATTTAGCAACTATATATATATTTTCTCCAAGTCTAATTATAAATCAATGTCACCTTTTTAAGTTTATGAATGACAAGACTGTAGTATTTATATTCCTATCCTTAAAAATGTTCTCAAGATAATTTTCTGAGTATACTCACTTCAAATAATATTAATGAGCCAGGTGCAGTGGCGCACGCCTTTAATCGCAGCACTCGGGAGGCAGAGGTAGGATGATCACCGTGAGTTCAAGGCCACCCTGAAATTACATAGTGAATTCCAGGTCAGCCTGAGCTAGAGTGATTCCCGACCTTGAAAAAACAAAACAAAACAAAACAAAACAAAACAAACCAATAAATAAATAAATAAAAAATAAATAAAATAAATAACATTAATGAGTAGATGTTAATCATTTATTTTTACTTTATTATCATTATTATTTTTTGCAGTGCTGGGGATTTAACCCATGGCCTTGCAATGCTAGGCAAGCATGTGCCACTGAACTACACCTTGTTCATTTACTTAAAAGGGTTCCTTCACACACTATGGATGAAAGAAGGTGTGATGGCAGGATTGTGGTGTGTGTTGGGTGGCTGCTGAAGGCTTTGGCATCAGAGCAGGTGGACTGGTAAATCAGTTGCAAGTCATTGTAAGGGACTCCCTAGACCCCACTGTCTTGATTTGCTGAGTCACCAGCCATGTGATTATACTCTGATCTCTTTCAGATGTGGAGATGATATTTTAATCGTATGGTATGGGGAAACATAAGTCAGATGCTAGGTTCTAAGCTGTAAGACACTTGGGATCACAGCAGACTTTCTACATTCTTGGCCTGGTACCTCATGAGGTTCTTAGATTAAAAACTGAGGCCTTCAAGCCGGGCGTGGTGGCTCATGCCTTTAATCCCAGCACTGGGGAGGCAGAGGTAGGAGGCTTGTCATGAGTTCAAGGCCACCCTGAGACTACATAGTGAATTCCAGATTGGCCTGAGCTGGAGTGAGACTCTACCTCAAAAAACAAAACAAAACAAACAAACAAACAAACAAACAAACAAACAAAAAAAACGCAAGAAAACAAAAAACTGAGGCCTTGAGAGCAATGGCTTTAAAATACTGTCACCAGTCCAGAGTAAATGAAAGCCTGATTGCTTAGAAATAATACTTTATCTTCCTATTTGTACCCACACCCTCCAATCACAGTTTTTAAAATAATTATTCCCTTCTGCTAATATTTTAAAACTCCCACCTATGTGCATAAGATCCCAGTCACTACAACAACACTGCTGCTCTTCCAAATACTGCTCCTGAGCCCCTCACCACCCTCCCTTCTCCATTCTTCTTCCCCTGACCACCCTTCCCCTCTGCCCAGCACCTAAGAGCAGGGATCACCCACAGGGAGATGAGCAGCGGTGCAGTCTCTCCTGGCCTTCTGTTGCGAGGATGTGGCTTTGGAGAAGGCTGCTAGGATGCTTGCAAACGTGACATCAGGGGTCTGGGATGCCTGGATGGTGGAGTGGATCCCCGTTGCCTGTAGTACTCCACAAGTGGGGTGGTCTGAGTGTGGTAGGCCTCCAGGCGGCTTCTTCAAGGCCTTCTCATAATGGATGAAGGGTTCCAGGGAAGCCATCTTTCATGGGTTCCTTTGGAGGGTTGAATTCCTCACGGTAGGACTGGCCACTCTTGGGGTGAATCAACCTTCCAACGATTCTCCAGATCAGCAGGGAGTCTGAGATGCTGAACTCAATTGCAGAAGCAAGCTTCTCTTTCCTCTTCCCCATGAGGTCATCAAGCATTTCAGCCTGACTTTCAGTTTGAGGGAAGCCATCTAGAAGAAAAAGCCATTTTGACAGGAAGGGGTCACCAAGTTCTTTTTTTTTTTTTTTTAATATTTTATTTTTATTTATTTATTTTATTTGAGACAGAGAGAGGGAGAGAGAGAGAAAGAGTGAGAATGGGCACTCCAGGGCCTCTAGCCACCACAAACAGACTCCAGACACATGCACCACCATGTACATCAAGCTAACATGGGACCTGGAGAATCGAACCTGGGTCCTTAGGCTTTGCAGGCATGTGCCTTAATCATTAAGCCATCTCTCCAGCCCTCCAAGTTTTTCTAAATGAGCTCCTCTACCATTTCATCGCTCACCAGTTTCCCAGCATCCATGGTTGCCTTCAGCTTTTCCCCCAGCTCTGAGCCAGAAGCTACCATGGCCCTGAGCATATCCACAGTGGCCAGATGGCAGACACAGAAGTTTTCAGCCAACTTGGGTACCTGGGTACCCTTGCCAGCCCCGAGTGGCCCCGGCAACACGGCCTGGATACCTTTAGGATGCTCTGGTTCTGCTGCCAGCATGTTGGGAGCCATATCTGCCAAAGCTATTCACAGCCACCCTCCCGCCTGTTTCTGTGATTTTTGACTTCTTCTGATATTTCATGTGAGTGGACTCACAGAGCATTTGACCTTTTGTGAATGGTTTATTTTACTTAGCATAATGTCTTGAAAATTCATTCATATTGCAGCATGTGATAGGATTTTTTTAAAGATTGCACAAAATCCCATTTATACATTTATAAATTTTTTAATTTATTTATACATCCCATGATATGTATACCACATCTTTTTTATCCATGCATCTGTTGATGGATGTATGGGTCTATGTATTTATATCTTCTTCCAAAGTACTTGAAAGTAAGTTGAAGAATTATGGTGCTTTATGCTTAAATGCTGATATATAGGATATTGTCTTACATAGCCATAGTTCTGTTATCAAGTTCAAGAAATTTAACATTGATATATTATCTAAAAATTTGTCTAATGATAACCTTTATATTGTTTAATTAGAAATATAGGAATGGGGCTGGAGAGATGGCTTAGCAGTTACAGTACTTGCCTGCAAAGCCTAAGGAGCCAGGTTTGCTTTCCTACTACTCATGTAAAGCCAGATGCACAAGGTGGCGTATGTGTCTGGAGTTCATTTGTAGTGGCTGGAGGTCCTCAGGTGCCCATTCTCTCTCCTTCCCTCCCTCCCTCTCTTTCTCTCTTGTCCTCTTCCTCTCTCTCAAATAAATAACTAGAATATATATTTTTAAAATATAGAACTTGCTGGGCGTGGTGACGCACGCCTTTAACCCCAGCACTCGAAAGGCAGAGGTAGGAGGATCACCATGAGTTCAAGGTCACCCTGAGACTATAGAGTGAATTCCAGGTCAGCCTGAGCTAGAGTGAGACCCTACCTTGGAAAACAAAACAAAAACAAAAAAATTATATATATAACTTAGGAGGCTGGGGAGATGGCTCAGTAGGTAAGAGCACTTACTGCACGAACATGAGGACCTGATTTCAGTTTCCAGCACGCAGATAAAAAGTTGAGCATGGCTACACATATATGTAACCCCAGTGCTGAGAGGGGCTCACACAGAAGGTTGCTGGGGCTTGCTGCTCAGTCAGTCTAAGTGAAAAACAGCAAGCTCTAGGTCCAGTGAGAGACTTGGTCTCAAGAAATAAGGCAGCAGAGTGATAGAGGGCACTCAGCATCTTCCTCTGGCTAGTGCCTGTGTGCACAGGGCACATGTATCTGTACACATAGGTGCATACACTGCACACATATACACATCACATGCCCCATACCACATACCACAAACATACACCAGATTTTTTTAAGACTCCTTTTTCTTCCTCTTTTCCTCTTCCTTTTCCTTCTCTCAGTGTTAAGGATTGAATTGAAGGCCCTTCAAATGCCAGGCACTCTATTACTGGGCTACATCACTTTTCTGCTTTTGGGACACTGAAAGTTCAAATCACTGTACTTCTCTAGTTATGTATATTTATCATTAATTATCATTAATTTGGCTACACATTTTTTGGCAATAATACAAAATAATGATTTTTCTTATGCAGGAGCAACATAATTAACTTCTCCCATACTTGGGCTGTTTAATGATTAGTTGTTATGGTTTCATCAGCATTAGGAACTATCTCTTTGTGACTGAAAAGCAATCTATGGCTGGATGCTTGGAGACTGTGAACACACTACTACTCCCATCATTCACGCAGGGGTCCAGCACCCATTGATTATCCCAGCCTGGATCAATCACTGCTGGGGTGGTTCTCCAATAAATTATATTATCTTAAACTCTAACTTCTCAGTCAGAGCTGCTTCTAATGTACTCACTCCAATTAGCCAGTCTTAAGGGATTAGAAAATTAACGTATTCACACACTCCTCACTCCATCCTAATGGAGTTCCTGATAAATCATTAAGAATAAGATTTAACACCTATTTGACTTATTTACTGATTGGAAAAGCTATCAGGCTTGATTAGTGCTGGGCCAGGAGAAAGGATCCCCAGGGGGCAAAGGCAGTAAGTGGCTAGCTCTGTCTGCAGGTTCTTAAGACTACAGGTTTCCTATAAAAAGGGGGCAGGGGACACAGCTTGGTTTGCTAAGACTTCAGAGGAAAGACATGCCTCGGTCAGCAATAACTTTTATTGTGTCTTAAAGGAAATGATCCGACTTGCAAATGGGCTCTGCTACAGTCTGGGTGTTTGTGGCCCTGCTGTTCTTTAATTCAAATGATGAAATTCTCTCCCAAGGTCCCGGCATTAGGAGGTGAGGTCTTTTAGAGCTATTTAGGTCAGGAGATCCAAGTCCTCATGAGTGGGATTAGTGCCCTGCCATGGAAGGACACAATGAAAAGTTGGCAGTCAGTGACCCAGAAAAGATTCTGACCACACTGACACCAGATCTCGGATTTCCCAGTGTCTGAAGAACTGTGACAAATAAACTTCCGATGTTTATTAGCCATACAACTTACTTAACAGACTTTGTCACAGCAGACCAAACAGTCGGAAACAGGCTTTGAGGGCCATGGATTTGGAAGAGTAGAAGACTGGTGAGGAGGCTGTGCACGTTTGTCCCCCAGCAGCCAGGACAGACTTGCTATTATTAGTGAAATTGTCAGTTTGGACTGTCCCAGGCTTGCTACTTCCTCCCTCCTGGCCATGCCTAGACGAGTCTGGGATTCTGGAACCACTTCATATTGTGGTCATTGAGGATGCCTCTGGCTGACAAGAGGGACATGTCACCTCTCCTGGCCCCTTACCTCGAGCACATCACCCAAAGCCTTTCCCTTGCAGGGCAATTTGTCTCCTCTTCCTATAAAACCCTTTCTCTGGCCCTCTCTCATTCTCTTGGGCCAGGTTCTCTTTCTGTCTGTTCTCTCTGTTTCTCTTCCTCTCTTCTTCCCCTCTTCTCTACTACAATAAAGCAGCGAACTCAAGAAACCATTTCTCTCAGTGCCTCTTCTTGAATCCAAAGCCTAACAGTCACCAGCAGTGATCAAGTGGCCCTGAGCGCTTGGAAAGCTGTGATATCTGAGGACGAGCCAATTCCCAGAGATCTTTGCATGATGGAGGAGGGCAGTAGTCATTTCCAAATACTCTGGATTTGGCTTGGCTTTCACTGCCTGCCTCAGTTCTGTCAGCACCATCACCTATGTGTCAGTACTGAGGAGGGCATTTGGCATGTCTGAGGGGGATAGAGGATTTCTTAGCTCTTGGCTGGGCTGTAACTCAGGAGCTAGGGTGACGGATGCTCACTGCCACTCAAAACTTCCACTGAGTCAGTGACCTCCATTGTCTTTTTTTGTTTGTTTGTTTGTTTTTGTTTTTTCATGATAGGGTCTCACTTTAGCCCAGGCTGGCCTGGAATTCACTGTGTAATGTCAGGGTGGCCTCAAACTCATGGCGATCCTCCTACCTTTGCCTCCCGAATGCTGGGATTAAAGGCATGCGCCACCACGCCCAGCTCCTCCATTGTCTTTTTAAAAATATTTATTTATTTACTTGCAAGTAGAGAGAGATAGAAGAGAGACAGAGAGAATGGGTGCAAGAGGGCCTCCAGCCCTGCAAACGGACTCCAAATCCATGCACCACTTTATGAAATTGTCTCTATGTGGTTGAAATTAGGTCCTTAGACTTTGCACGCAAACACTTTAACTGCTGAGCCATTTCTCCAGGTTTTTTTTTTTTTTTTTTTCAAGGTAGGGTCTCACTCTAGCTCAGGCTGACCTGCAATTCACTATGTAGTCTCAGGGTGGCTTTGAACTCATGGTGATCCTCCTACCTCTGCCTCCCGAGTGCTGGGATTGAAGGCGTGTGCCACCATACCCGGCTCCAGTTCTTTTTTAAATTTAATTTTTTATGACAGCGAGCGAGTGAGCGAGCGAGCGAGAGAGAATTGGTGAGCCAGGGCCTCCAGCCACTGCAATCAAACTTCAGGCATGTGCGCCACCTAGTGTGCATCTGCAACTTTGCGCTTTTTTCACCTTGTGCATCTTAGGCTTTGCAGGCAAGTGCCTTAAGCACTAAGCCATCTCTTCAGTCTTCTCCAGACCTTTAAAAATATTTTACTTATTTGAGAGAGAGAGAGAGAGAGAGAGAGAGAGAGAGAAAGAGAGAATGAGTGCACCAGGGCCTCTAGCCACTGCAAATGTACTCCAGATGAATGCACCACCTTGTGCATCTGACTCACATTCTTGACTTATGAATTTTGATGAATGAAATCCACAGACCATAGGGGGTAATTTAAAAAAACTTTTTATTAGCCGGGCGTGGTGGTGCATGCCTTTAATCCCAGCACTTGGGAGGCAGAGGTAGGAGGATTGCTGTGAGTTCAAGGCCACCCTGAGACTATATAGTTAATTCCAGGTCAGCCTGGACCACAGTGAAACCCTACCTTGAAAAAAAAAAAAAAACCTTTTTATTGACATCTCATATAAATAATATACAATGATCATAATCCCTTCCCACTACCCTCCCTTTTTCTTTCTGAGTAATGTCCCTTCTGTTTTGATATCATTTCTTTTCCTAGACTGAAAAGAAGGGGACAACTCTTTGTCATATAAATAAAATAGTCCCTGTAAATCCATAGGCAACTTCCACTTGAGCTGAATTGGCCAGAGCTCAGGGAAACCTGTAAGAAAGGCTGGGACATAAAGGTTCAGTTTGTTATTTTACTCCTAAACTCATAAAATATTTGTTTTCTATAAGTAAGGAAGAAAGAGTGGATATTGAATAGCAATAAAGAAAATTTTAGGGGCTGGAGAAATGACTTAATGGTTAAGGTGCTTGCCTGGAAAGCCAAAGGACCCAGGTTTGACTCCCCAGGACTCACGTAAGCCAGATGCACAAGGGGGTGCATCTGGAGTTCTTTTGCAGTGGTTGGAGGCCCTGGCTTGGCTATTCTCTCTCTCTCTACACTTGCCTATTTTTGTACCTCTCTCTTTCTCTCTCAAGTAAATAAAAATAATTTTTTTTTTGTCTTTTCGAGGTAGGGTCTCACTCTGGTCCAGGCTGACCTGGAATTAACTATGTAGTCTCAGGGTGGCCTTGAACTCTTGGCGATCCTCCTACCTCTGCCTTCCGAGTGCTGGGATTAAAGGCATGCGCCACCACGCCCGGCTTCTTTCTCCCTCTTAAATAAATAAATATAATTACTAAAAAAGAATAACAAAAAAACCTTTAGCTGTGCCTTGGGTATGTACAGGTAGATCTGCCCACACAACAGCTGTGGCCTGGAGGGTCACAGATTGCAAGATAGCAAGGCCAGGGACACTGAAAAAGAAACTAGAGCAACGGGTTCTCAGAAACTGATCAGAATCAGCAGAGAAATAGCCCAGCAGTGAGCTTGTGACTGCTGACTGTGACTCAGATGTCTTATTTACATCAAACTTAATGAGTCTAACATTTACCACAGTTTCAAACAACCAAAAGAGGATATAGAAGTTCAGTGGGTGGCTGAGCTGAGACTCCTCCACCCCCACTTTGTTAATCCTTAACTGGTAGAGATATGGATTGTTTAAATCAATCCCCTTTTCAGATGGTTCAGGCGTGTGCCTTTGTATACCTTGTACGTGTCTTTGACGAGATTGTCTTCCCAGGTTTCTGTCACTGTGCACCCTCAGAACCTGCTGTATAATTTATGAGACTGTTGTTTAAAAAAAAATTATTAGGCATTTAAGAGAGTGACAGTAGAACTTTAGGAACAGGGCTCTTTTGAGAAATTATACAGATCACAGCCCCTGTAAAGCCAGCTTGATATCAACCTTATGTAATAAAATCCTCAGATCTTACACTAATTGTCCTTTGAGTGATTTAAAAAAATTTTCTTAAAATTTATTTATTTATTTATTTGAGGGAGAGAAAGAGGCAGAGAGAGAGAGAGAGAGAGAGAGAGAGAGAGAAAAATGGGCACGCCAGGGCCTCCAGCCACTGTAAACGAACTCCAGATGCATGTGCCCCCTTGTGCATCTGGCTTATGTTGTTCCTGGAGAATTGCACCAGGATCCTTTGGTTTTGTAGGCAAATGCCTTAACTACTTTATGCCATCTCTCCAGCCCAAAACATTTTATTTATTTATTTGAGAAAGAGAGAGAGAGGGAGGGAGAGAATGGTCATGTCAGGGCCTCTAGCCACTGCAAATGAACTCCAGACACATGTGCCACCTTGTGCATCTGGCTTATGTGGGTCCTGGGAAGTTGAACCTGGGTCTTTTGGCTTTGTAGACAAGCACTTTAATCACCAAGCAATCTCTCCAGCTCCAAGTGATTTATTTTTATTTAGTTAAATAATTATTAAATTTAATTAATTAATTCATTTGATGCCTTGTAGGTCACACTGGTCTCTGAACTTGCTATGTAGTTCCTGCTGGCCTTGAGCTCTTGGTCGATCCCCTTGCCTGAGCCTCTGGGGTGCTGGGCTGACATGCATGTGCCACAGTGCCCAACTCTAGCTTGGAGTTATTTTTGCTGGTTATTGTGAAGACCCCATCCCAAAGGGCCGCATTCCTCTGTGTTGGTCTGTGTTTATCAGATTTTCTCTGCTTTACCTAGCAGATAACACAGTGTTTCAGAATTGTTATTTTCATTTTAATCAGTACCAGTTAGTTGCCACAACAGATTATTCTGATTAAATGTGGTGACTGAGCATATGATTTTATATGTTACCTTCTACAGATCTACTAAAATATTAGAAAAAGGTAAAACAAATAAAAGAACGAGGTATGAATCTATATGAAAAAGAGTAGAGTGGCTGAGAGATGAAAAAACGCTCATCTTTAGCCCTTACAGAGGGGCAGAGAGGAGCCAAGGAGACTACTGGCTTTGGTTTCATCAGAACCCCAAAGAACTCAGGAGTTGGAGATTTGAGGGAGTTGACAGGCAGGATTATATAGGAGCAAAAAGCAAGGTCAATTCAAGGTCCAAATGAAGGGCAGTTGGCTATTTTCTTGTCTTATTGATGGCTCTAGACTCTGCTCCTTTTCTCTGCCATTTGTGTAATAAAGTAGATTCTCCAACCAAGAGTGACAGCAGCTTGGGTTATGCAGGGAGTATGCAAAGTTATTTGAGAGATTTTTGGTGTGCAAGCCCACACTTCTTCTCCAGAGAGCAGTTGGGGACTTCTCTCTGATGCCTGAGTTTCTTGACTATGGGATTCTGACTTGGTTTCCAGTACCAGATACGAGTTCTCTCCTACTGAGCGGGCCTTGTGTCCAATCAGAGAACAGTTGTTTACCCACAGAGGCTGTGTGCACAATTATTGCACAGGTGAATACTTCTTGTCGGGCTGGTTGATTTTGTAGTCTGTAGGATGCCCTGCTTTTTCATGCTGTTGGTGACCACTGTCCTCTAGCAGTTCCCAAGGGCTCTCCAGAAGTATGAAGGCTAGCTGGGAGGAAGCTAGTTTCCCTTTTGATTCCAGCATGGTATTGAGACGTCCTGTGATTATGGCCTCTGGTGTCTTCAGCAATACTCTTACTTTTAAGCTCTGGCAGGCAGTCAAGTGTTTTGGCAATGCCTACATTGTTTAGGGGGGCGCTCATGGGTCTCTATGGCCAGCAACTCACTGTGGGAGGTAACCTAATTCTGAGCCTGGGTTTAACCAGTCAGAGTCTGTGGTTTTTAAGGTTAAGCTTTTTCCACCTTCTATTTGGACTGCCCCGGTCTCCCTTTATTGGTAGTTCTATCTTGTAGAATGCTAGTCAGAATGAAAGTATCTATGGAACTGACTCATATTGTCTTACCTTATTAAAAATATTTTTTATTTATTTATGAAAGAGAGAGAGAATCAATGCCTCCAGTCACTGCAAATGAACTCCAGACTCGTGCCACCTTGTGCATCTGGCTTATGTGGGTACTAGGGAATCAAACCTGGGTTCTTAGGCTTCACAGGCAAGCACTTCAGCCTCTAAGCCATCTCTCCAGGCCATGTCTTAACTTTTGTGTAATTCTCTCCTCACCCTTCTTACCCCCAGCCCTCCAAGCCCTTCCCACCCCCAATATTTTCTACCTCCCCTAACCTATCAGCTAACGTCCTCTGTGGTCTTATTCTAGTTTTATGCCCACATTCCTGGTGCTTCCTGGTGCCAATGGCACTCATCTCCAGTTAAATCCCAGTTAGGGCTCACAGATGAGAGAGTTCGTGTGGCATTTGTCTTTCTGAGTCTGTGTTACTTTGCTTAGCATGTTTCCCCCCCCTAAGTTTCTTCATTTTCCTGAAAATGTGATTATTTTATTTTTCCTTACTGCTGAATAGAATTCCACTGTGTATATGTACCACATCTTCATTAACCATTCATTTGTTGATGGGCATCTTGACTGCTTCTAGTTCCTGACTATTGTGAATAACTATAAAAATGATCGAGCATGTGTTTCTGTGGTATATAGTTGAGTTTTTAGGGTATATCAGGCAAGGACTAAAAATATTTATTTATAGCTGGGTGTGGTGGAACATGCCTTTAATCCCTGTACTCAGGAGGCAGAGGTAGGAGGATTGTCATGAGTTCAAGGCCACCTTGAGACTAAATAGTGAATTCCAGGTCAGCCTGGGCTAGAATGAGACTGCACCTCGAAAAACCAAAAAAAAAAAAAAAATTATTATTAGAGAACGAGAGTATGAGCACGCTGGGGCCACTTGCCACTGCAGACTGACTCCAAATACATGCACCATTTTGTGCATCTGGCTTTATGTGGGTTCTGGGGAAGCTTGCTGATTAGGCTAGGCTGGCTTGCAAATCCCAGCAATCTGCCTGTCTCTGATGCCTCAGCTCTGGGATTAAAGTGTATGCTACCACCCCTGACTTTTTAAAATCAGGTCTTCATGCTTGCAAGACAGGCACTGCATTGACTGAGCTATCTGTTCAGCCCTTAAAATATTAATTTATTTTATTTCTATATCAAAAATTGTTATAACTTTACTGAGGGTACAATTGAGAAGGGATACAGTGACAGGGAATAAATCTTTTTTTTTTCCCTGAAGTCAAAGTTAAACTCTTGAATCTATGTAAAGAAAAACACCCGTGAGCACGTGATCTAGAACTATAATAATAGACAAGGGAAGAAATGAATCTAGGTTCTGAAAGTGACTGGGGGTGGGATGGGATTTGGGCTTAAGGAGGAGTGGGTCAGGAGACTTCTTTGTTTAAATCTCGTGGTTTTGCTCAGCAATTTAAAGTGCATAATAGAATCTTTTGATGGTAACAATTAATTAAACAAAAAAGCCATATGGTAATGAGGTGTTGGTCTCATAGACCTCTTCTGTAATCAGCTGGTCTCATGGTGTGCTGTTCTTAGGAATGGTGGTGGTCATGTGAAATGTGGTCTGTTCTTTGAAGCAGTCACAAGTTTATCATGTTCCCTCACTTGGATGGAATAGAAGCTCTGGGAACCAAGAGCTTCTTGCTATATATTTGAGGGTAAACACACACACAAATGCACACACACATTTTACCCCTTTTCTTCAGACCTGCCTTCTCTGTCTGTATCACCTTACAGTCACCAGTCACCTTTCTCTAAATAGTTGCTTGGACTCTTGTCCCTTACTCTTTTCCTCCCATTATTTTATGTTTTTTTAATTTTTTTTTAATTTTTAAATTTTGAGATAGGGTCCCACTTAGCCTAGGCTGGACTCTTAATTTGTTATGTGTGTATCTGAGGATGACCTTGAACTCCTGATCCTCCTGCCTGCACCTCCCAAGTGCTGGGATTATAGGTATGTGCCCCACACTCAGCTCCCCAACCATTCTTTTTGAATACTGTAATAAGCTTTCATTCTCACTTCTCTACCCAAAATCATTTATAGAAATGTATTCATGGGCTGGAGAGATGGCTTAGCGGCTAAGGCCCCTGCCTCCTAAGCCTAAGAACGCTGGTTCCAATCTCTAGGTCCCACGTTTAGCCAGATGCAAAGTGAGGCAAGGGTGCAATACCGTGCTTGCCCACAAGGGGGTGCACGCACCTGGATTTTGTTCACAGCAGCTGAGAGACTGCTGGCGCACCCATTTCTGTCTCCCTCTCTCTCTCTCTCTGTCTCTCTCCAAAAATAAATAAAAATAATAAAAACTTAAAAAAAAAAAGAAATGTATTCATTTATTTTTATTTGTTTTTGTGAGCCAATGTCTTTTGCTGCTGCAAACAAGCACCCATCTAACTTTACATGGATGGCTGAGGAATTGAACCCAGACTGGCAGGCTTTGCAAACAAGTGCCTTTAACCATTGAGCCATCTCCTGCGCCTGCATCTTTTTAAAATCTTGAATCACCCCTGTGCTGTTAAATCCAGTAGTGAATTCAGTTTGTAATTCTCTTGATGCTTGCTGAACTCATTCTCTGGGTGTCTGCTTGTTCTCTGTCTCCTTTGTGAATTCTTTTGATCACTCCAGGGTCAGTGCAGATGAGTCCAGGGTGCAGTTCCTGGATGAGTTTTCTTCCCTGACTACACTCCTTACCATCTTGTAGCCTTGCATATGATCCATGAACTGATAACTTCTGAATTTCTATCTCTATTACAGAGCTCTTCTATGAACTTCAGGCCAATGGATCCTGGTCTTTCTACTTGAACGAGTCCAATAGTATATTTAAAAAATTACTTATTTGAGAAAAGAGAGAGAGGGAGACAGAAAGAAAGAGAGAGAGAGGAGAAACCCATCAGGTCCTCTCTTGCTACTGCAAATGAACTCCAGACTACTTTGTGCATCTGGCTTCACATGGGTACTGGGGAATTGAACCCAGGCAGACAGGCTTTGCAAGCAAGCACCTTTAACTACTGAGCAATCTCCCCAGCTGCAAAGGGAAATTAGATCCAAAATGAAATCGTTGCTGCTTTCAGCAAAACAACTCTTCCCAAAACTTTCCTACATGAATGAATGGCTATTCTATCCTTCTTGGTATTGTTTTTTGTGTCTCTGTTTTCCCTTGATCTTCACATCTCATCATCAAACTCCACTGTATTACACCTTCTAAACATGTGCAGGTCCTGACCACGTTCTTTGCCTCCAGTCTGAGCCACTGTGGTTTCCAACCCAGATTGTTGTAATGGCCACCTAAGTAGTCTACTCATGCCTTCCTGTGCCTCTTTGTAGATGAGAGATAAAAGAGGAGAGAGAGAGCCAGGCGTGGTGGCGCATGCCTTTAATCCCAGCACTCAGAAGGGAGGCAGAGGTAGGAGGATCACCGTGAGTTCGAGGCCACCCTGAGACTACATAGTTAATTCCAGGTCAGCCTGGGCCAGAGTGAGACCCTACCGCAAAAAAAAGAGTTAAAGCTTTATGAGGAGAGTAAGGAGAGGAATAGCATGATTTCATCGGCTGAGCATGATGGGATCCACAGCCAGAGAGAGAAGAGTGGGGAGGGGCTCTGAAAATTTAAAGAACAAAGAAAGTTGGTCCCTTTTTACAAGTTTTCAGGGGATGGAAAAGGTTCTACTCCATGTGACTCAGCCTATATGTGCTAGGAGCTATGGAGCCAGTAGGCAGACCCCAAGTAGCCTTGGGTTTCTCTTGCAACAGGGCACTCTTCGGGTGCCAGCTCCCAGCAGGGGTGGATGCTGGGGGTGAGGCAGGAAGGCATTAAAATTATAATTTAGGGCTGGAAAGATGGCTTAACAGTTAAGGCACTTGCCTGTGAAGCCTAAACCTAGGTTCAATTCCGCAGTACCCAAGTAAGCCAGATGCACAAGGTGGCACATGCATCTGGAGTTCATTCGCAGTGGCTAGAGGCCCTGGTACACCCATTCTCCCTTCCACTCTTTCTCTCTCTATCTCTGCCTCTTTCTCTCTCAAATAAACAAATAAGTAAAATATTTTTTAAAAAATTATGATTTAAGGTCATCACCCTAACTCAGGCAGCAGGGGCTCTGGGTTTGCATGCCTGGCTTGGTCTTGGGCAGCAAAGGGACTCTTTTTAAATTTATTTTTAATTTTTAAAATTATTTTATTTATTTTGGAGAGACAGAGAGAGAGAGAGAGAGAGAGAGAGAGAGAGAGACAGATAGAGATGGGCTCGCCAGTAGTCTCTCAGCTGCTGTGAACGAAATCCAGATGTGTGCGCCACCCTTGTGGTCAAGTGCAGCATTGTGCCCTTGCGTCACTTTGCATCTGGCTAAACGTGGGACCTGGAGATTGGAACTGGGTTCTTAGGCTTAGCAGGCAGGCGCCTTAACCCTAAGCCATTTTTCTAGCCCAGCAAAGGGACTCTTAACGTGACTGCATCTATGCTGTAACAGGAGTGTATTTAAAAGAAAAGGTTAGTAGTTAGAGAGACCATTAATAAACTTTAGTCAGATGTTTCCATTTTTCTGTTCAAACTTCTTTGACTTTCCATATGACTTTATTCCTGTAGCTGTCATTTTCTCTCCATTTTTCTTGCCATTCCTCTTCTTTTTTTATTAAGTAGAAATTTGTATGGACATATCATATGTTAGTACCATAATTTCCCTCCTCCCTGCCCCAATTCTGCTGAGGGCCCTCCTCAGTGGGATTGCTGGTATTCCCCCTGGGGTTGCAGGTTATGAAATGTGAGAGCATCAGACAGTCATTGTTTTTTTCTATTTTTTAAATAAAATCATCTTCTTTATAAAAATTTGATTTCGTACATTTAAATTTGTAAGCTGTCATGGCACATTGTTTTGATGGAGTGAACTATTTATCAATATGAATTGGTATTGTGGATATTGCCATTCATTTATTTTGAGACAGGGTCTCTCATTGGCTTGGAACTTGCCAGTCATGGGTAGTGGGTAGTAAAGCCCTCCTTCCCTAACATTGAGGGAGAAATGTCCTTGAGCCTATATGTGGGAAATCTGTTTTTCTTTTTCCCTTATCTATTTTCCCCTCAAACCTCACTGGAGGATATGAATAAGATTACTAGGTGTCTAAGCATATGGCATGAGATCTGATTTTTCTTTATCTCTTCTTGCCTAAAAGGAGTTTTTCTTCCCTATGAACCAGATAGGAAGATGTGACTAAGATCCCAAAGCTCCTGGACACCTGGCATGAGAACTGGACTGACCAGCACAGCTCCATCCAGTAAATTCTGATGAAAGACCCCGTCAGGGTCTTTATGTGGGCTTTCCCATTTTCCAGGAATCCCTCGGCTTTAGGTGGGTTTTCCCATTTTCCAGGAATCCCTCTGGCCTTGTAACAGCAACTCTTTCCTTCTCTTAAGCTCTATAATCTGTACAATACAATCTTTCTAACCTTTACCTTAGTGGTCTGCAGATTTTAATCATGGAGATTCATGAGACAAGAACCTGGAGGCCACTGACTCAGTGGCAGCTTTGTCTGACCATTAGCGTTGGCACCCTAACTCCTGAGTTGTAGCCCAACCAAGAGCCAAGAAAAGCTTTCTCAATCTCAAGGACACCCCACATTCCATATCAGTGGTGCATCATCTTGATGGAGTAGCCCATTGTCAATATAAATTGATCTTGTACGATTTAATGCTTTCTTTGGTGTGTGTGTTTATGTGTGTGTGTGTGGGGGTGGTAGGTGTTGTTCCTCTCAGATGCCATCCACCTATTTTGAGTCTCTCAGTGGTCTGGAACTTGCCAATTAGTCGAGCCCTTGGGATCTGCCTGTCTCAGGTTCCCCAGTGCTGACATTACAAGTGCATGCCACCATGTCCAGCATTTTCACATGAGCTCTGGGAATCAAACTCAGTGCCTCATGCTTGCAAGGCAACCAGTTCACTGACTGAGATATCCCCTGGCCCTACATGTTCTCTTGTATTAGATTATTACCAAACAGCTTCTTTTTCATTTATTTCCTGCTGCTGTATTAGAATAGTTTCAGCTATCTTGCCATAACATATAGTCCCCCCAGTTTCCTCGTAACAAAGGTTTATTTATCACTCTGGTTCTGCATCCCAGGAGGGACTTGGGCTGAGGCTTTTGTTGTGTTGCAGAGAAGGATAGAAGGTAAATGGTCACCTAGGGAGGGTCACTGCTTTGGCCTGGAACAGATAGATCTCGCTCTTCTTCCTCCCTGTTTTGATTTTATGTGTTTTTATCTTAAAAAATTAAAAACTATTTTTGTTGTTTATTTTTGACAATTTCATATATTTATATATATTTGGTTTTTTAAAGTATTTTTAAAGTATTATTTTTTATTTTTGGAGAGAGACACAGAGAGAGATACAGACAGAGAGGGAGAGGGAGACAGATAGAGAATGGGCGTGCCAGCAGTCTCTCAGCTGCTGTGAACAAAATCCATATGTGTGCGCCCCCTTGTGGTCAAGTGTGGCATTGTGCCCTTGCATCACTTTGCATCTGGCTAAACGTGGGACCTGGAGATTCAAACCGGGTTCTTAGGCTTAGCAGGCAGGCGCCTTAACCGCTAAGCCATCTCTCCAGCCCTATATTTGGTTTTTTTAAAGGTAGGTTCTCACTCTAGCCAGACTGACCTGAATTCACTGTAGTCCCAGACTGGCCTCAAACACACAGTGATCCTCCTGTGGCTGCCTCCCAAGTGCTGGGATTAAAGGCATGTTCCATCATGCCTGGCAATTTCGTATAAGTATATAATGTATTTTGATCATAATTACCCTTACCTCTTTTATCCCCCTTCCACTCTTGCTAAGCCCATTCTTCTTCCCAACGGGTCCTTCTCCTATTTTATGTCTTTTTTTTTTTTTTTTTGATAACCCATTGAGTTTAATTGCACAGAGGAGCATATTATTCACTGAAGCATGAGCTACTTATAGTGGTACACCACTGAAGAAAATGACAACCATTAACTGACAGTAGCTCCTCAGGAAGGGGTGGGGCCTCATGAGTCCCTTCCCCATCCACGGTCTAGCATCTATGGGCCCAACCTTGTGCAGGTCGTTTGTAGTTAAGCACAGCTGCTGTTAGTTCAAGAGTGTAGCAGCCATGCCCTGTTTGGAAGACAGTAATAGCTTATAGCACTCTTCCCCACCCTCTGTCCCTTCCATTCTTTCTGCTCCCTCTTCTACAATGTTCTCTGAACCTTGGGGGGGGGCACCATATAGATGCCCCATTTAGAGCAGAGCACTCAACTGTCACTGTGACCTGTTATGATGTTTCTCACATTGATAGGCTAAAGTTAGATTTTACAGGAAGGAAGGGAGGGAGGGAGGGAGGGAGGGAAAGAGGAAGGAGAAAAATACATACAGACTAGGTGGTCTGACAAAGAGAATATTTACACCATCATGAAATTGTACTTGTATTTCGATTATGAGATATTGTTTAAGATTTATGTAACCCCCAAATCATCTCTCTCATTTCTTGCTTCCAAGTTAGGATTTGTGCAGTCTCCATTTCTGCCCCTCAGGCAACCTTACACAAAACTCAGCAACAATTCCTAGAATTTAAAAAAAGAGGCTGGGCATGGTGGCACATGCCTTTAATCCCAGCACCTGGGAGGCAGAGGTAGGAGGATTACCATGAGTTCGAGGCCACCCTAAGACTACATAGTGAATTCCAAATCAGCCTGGCCTGGAGTGAGACCCCCACCTCGAAAAGCCAAAAAAAATTATTTTGTTTTATTTATTTACGTTTTTATTTGCAAGGGGGGAAAGAGAGAGAAAGAGAGAGAGAATGAATGAATGAATGAATGAATGAATGAATATGGGCACTCCAGGGCCTGTAGCCACTGGAAACAAACGCCAGATGCATGCACCATTTTGTGTGCATCTGGCTTTACGTGGGCACTGGGGAATTGAACCTGGATCATCATGCTTTGCAAGCAAGTGCTTTAACCACTGAACCATCTCTCCAGCCCCAAGTCTTCACACTAGCTTTGAGAGCTAGGTTTATTTGTCCTCTTTTAGAGATAATATACCGGAGAGGTATATGTCTTATCTAGGTCACAAAACCTGTGGGTGGCAGATCTATGATGTTTCTTGAGGGACCTGGCTTCTGGCTTGTCTTCAGACCCAGCTCTGCATTCCAGAACAGTTTATCCTGTCAAGGATGGGGGCCTCTCTTTTCCTGAGTGCCTGAATCCTTCCAGCCCCGGTAGCTCTTTGCTGCCCTCTCTTGACGTCCTCGCTTATGACCATGCGCAAAGTTGTTACAACAATGAACACTGCTCTGGTGGTATCTCAGGTTCACGTTGAATCCTCTGGTCTTGATGTTTTATTTAGGCATCCCCTCTAGTAGGAGCAAGAACATGTCCCTACTGACTAATGCTTAAGAGCTGCAGTTTGGATGGGGTGTTAGAGCATGCAGTATATAGATCACATTTATATAATCCCACTGCTGACTCAAAACAGCTTCATAGGGAAGTGCTATCAACCTCTTACAAATAAGGTATCTGACGTGCAGAAAGGCACAGTGACTCACATTTATTCCACATACTGTTGACGAACATTTGTTACCAGCTAGACACCATATATATACATATATATATATATAATTCTCTGTATTTAACTGTAAGATGTGTATCTGAGGTTTGAACCAACCTTCCTTCCTTCCTTCCTTCCTTCCTTCCTTCCTTCCTTCCTTCCTTCCTTCCCTCCCTTCCCTCCATCCATCCTTCCTTCCTTTCCTTCTTCCTTCCCTCCTTCCATTTTTCCTTTATTTCTTCCCTTCCTCCTTACTTTTGTCTCTCCTTCCTCCCTCTGTCTCTCCCTTCCCTCATTCTCCCATCCTGCCTTCCCTCTCCCTCCCTTTTCTTCTTTCTCCTTCCCTCCTTCTACCAACTCTCCTCCCCCTTTCCTTCTTTTCTTCCTTCCCCTCTCCCTTCCTCCCTCCTTTCTTCTTTCTTTTTCTTTTCTTTTTTTTTTTTTTTTTTTTTTGAGGTAGGATCTCGCTCTAGCCCAGGCCAACCTGGAATTCACTCTTTATTTTCATGGTGGCCTCCAATTCATGGCGATCCTCCTACCTCTACCTCTCAAGTGCTGGGATTAAAGGCGTGTGCCACCACGCCCAGCTCTTTCTCTTTCTTCTTTCTGTTTTTGGATAGTGTCTCATTTTGTAGCCCTAGCTGGCCTGAAGTTCACTATGTGGACCAGCTGGCTTCATGGTTTTGGAGATCCTCCTGCCTCTGCCTCTGCCTCTCGAGGGGTAGAATTTCAGGCATGCGTTACCATGCCTGTCTATTCTTTTTATTAACACCAAACCATAGTGCCTACCATCTTCCGAGACATTCCAACTATTGCTTTCTCTGTGAAGTCTTTCCTCATTCTGTTTCTCTTCCTTTTATATCAGACATCAAAGCACAATTAAAGTCGTGGTTCCTAGAAGTCTCTAAGGTACAAAAACACAATTGGGGTGTTATGATTTGGATCAGTTTGCACGTGTCCCCAAAGTCTCATGTGTTTAATTTTCATCATGAGGTATTAAGAGAATGGAAACTATACTTCACTCTGGTGTTTAGCGGGGAGGCCTTTGGGGAGTGGTTAGGACTGGATAATGTTATCAGTGCAGAGATGAGGCAAGAGGAGAGGCAGGTCCAATAGGAACCTCCCATTGCTCTAACCTTCAACCCC
Source organism: Orientallactaga sibirica (assembly GCA_036365145.1). Lineage (NCBI taxonomy): Eukaryota > Metazoa > Chordata > Mammalia > Rodentia > Dipodidae > Orientallactaga > Orientallactaga sibirica. The sequence goes on along the minus strand of JAEOAD010002615.1, from coordinate 90,445 downwards.
CAAGAAAATAGACCTATTCAGGTCTGCAGGCCTCTCTCAAGGGAAGAGAGAAGAGCTGGAGGAAGAACATGTTATAGGTCACCTGCTGGCCTCTAGTTGGAGACAGAGAGGACCTAGCAGGGTGGAGCCTCAGTCACAGCAGTGGACTGAGAGAACCTCAGGGCAGTGGGGATGGAGTTGGGGAAGAGTGGGCGAGCATGCTGTGCTGACACACACTGAAGGACTCGTTCTGGCACCTGCCGTGTGGCCAGTGGGCTGCATTTTCTCAGTTTTCGTGGCACATTTCTCTCTTGGGATGCAGTACTTGGAAATTTTCTGCACCTGTGCAGGAAGAGTATTTAGGGCAGGAGGAAGAATGTCTAGGGCAGGAGACAAAAAAGGAGGAGGATAATTTAAAAGTGAAGTACAGCATGGGATCTCTGAATGTGGGGTCATGTGGTCTAACCTCTGCCTCAGTTAATCCCCCTTGCTCCGAGGGTGCAGGTCCATGTTATTCAAAGGAGCTAAGGCCATCACATCCCTATGACCACACTTTTGGCTTAGGCTTCCTGACCCCTTTAGAGTTAGGGAGATGATATCTCCCACTGAGACCATGGGAGAGCTTTTCTCTTTTCCAATGGGCTTATACAAATGGGAATATAGGTCTAGAGCTATTGGTAATCATCTGCCCCTAAGGGGAGCGTGCAGTCAGTCAATAGTGGTGGACAGAGGGAGGGGTAGAAAAAAATTGCTCCAAGAGAGCTGATTACATTCCTGGATTCTTCAGTTATATGAGATCATAAGTGAGAATTCTTTTTTTTTTTTTTGTTTTTCAAGGTGGGTTTTGCTCTACCCCCTGCTAACCTGGAATTCACTCTGTAGTCTCAGGGTGGCCTTGAACCCTCATGGTGATCCTCCTACCTCTGCCTCCTGAGTGCTGAGATTAAAGGTGTGGCCACCACACCTGGCGATAAGTGAGAATTCTTGATTGAGGGTGCTTGAGTTGAATTTTCTGTCATTTGAAGCCAAAATATTCCTAAAAGACATGGGTTTATTTTCCAGAAATCAGGAATGCGGGGACCAGAGCCGGGTAAGTGGTGCATGGTGAGTAGCATTCATCATCCCAGACACTCATTTCTACAGAACCCAGAAAACCAGCCACATTCGGAGTGCCTGGGAATCATGCAGCTAACCCTGTAATTGATGCAATCTGTTTCTGAATCCCCTCTCAAGTGGTTTTCAGAATTGCTCCTGTCACATTCTCTCTCTTAGTACTTCTGGCAATAGCTGAAATTTAGGTCAAACATATTTAATATACAATTAAATCAACACATTCAACTGACCAAGAATCACACATAAGCAGACTTAATGAGTGATACTTTACTCATCTGTGAACCTTTTAGGGTGGAAAACCTTTATAACCTAAGACCTCACCATTACCTAGTTATAAAATTTGTCCCTGAATATACTCCCACCGTATATTTGGTATGATTCTTCCCTTCTTGCATTGAATCCTGGACATCAAGAAGACATACCCCACCTTTCTGTATGTACAATATATATTTATTCTCATGGGTGCCTGCCATGGGACCTGAAACAATAATCCCTTTTGAGCATTTTTAATTTATACATTTAATTATTAATAATAATAATGATTATTATTGCTATTATTATTAGTTTGAAAAAATTTAAATTTATTTATTTGAGAGAGAGAGAGAGAAGAGATAGAGAGAGAGAGAGAGAGAGAGAGAGAGAGAGAAAGAATGGGCATGCCAGAGCCTCTAGCCTCTGCAAATGAACCCAGACACATGTGCCACTTTGTGCATCTGGCTTATGTGGGTACTGGAGAATCAAATCGGTCCTTAGGCTTTGCAGGCAAGTGCCTTAACCACTAAGCCATCTTTCCAGCCAATTAGTTTTTTTTTTTTTGAGACAAGGTCTTGCTATGTAGCCCAGGCTAGCTTTAAACTCACTATGTAGCTCAGGGTGGCCTCAAGCTCACACTGATCCTCCTGCGCCAGTCTTCAAGTTGACTGGGATTCAGGCATGTACCACTATGCTTATCTTGCTCTGTTCTCGGCACAAAGGTGTGACCTGACCACACAGGTGAGACCCAGTCTATAGGGAATGTACTAACACATTCTGGAGAGTCTAGGGGCTGTGCTGTTTTCCTTCTCTAGGTTTATATTGACTGTGAATTTACATGGATAATTCTTTGCTAATTGTGTACAGGGTGAGGGTTGCTGGAAGGGAAGGAAACTTAATTTCATTAGTGATAATCATCTTTCTGTGTTTTTAATCTTTCCCCCCTGTTAGTTGGAGAGTCATTTCCTGTTCTCTTTTGTTTCTCCCTTCCTGTTGATTCTCCAGACCTCTGGGCTTACTGACGCCTCTGGCCATTTTGTAGTGTGTTCTACCAGGTGCATCCTAGTACCCTTACTATGTGCTGCTCAGTGGACTGAGAACATAGACACTCCACTCATTTAACTCTTAGTGAAACCCTGCGAGATTCTACAGTGCTGTGACTCGGGGATGTACTTTTCTATGAATTAACTCCAAATCTGTATTTCAGTTTCATTCAGTCCCATCCCATTAGTCTTTGAATTCTGAATATTCAGAATTAGCTTCTCTTGCTCTGTCTCTTTTGGGGATTGAACCCCAAGATTCGTGCATGCTAGGCAAGTACCCCTCCAGTGTGCTAATATTTAATTTTGAAGGCTTCCTATATGCCTAGTACCTCAGTGAAATGTAAGCATGGGAGACAAGATCCAGCCTGACTGAAGTGGCTTTTGTCACTGCCAACCTTGTTGACTCCTCCAGGCATTAGAATGTGACAAGCTGAGGTTAATTAGTCTCTGAAGGGCACCTGCTGAGAGTGAGGAACGCGATAAGCAGAAGTCCAGGCTTCTGGAAGCTTCTTTGCTATGAAAGCATGATAGTCAGTCAGTATGCAGATAAAAGGGAAAACAGAAAAAGGAACAGTCAGGCTCAAGTAAGACAAGATTTTTTAAAAAACATTTTATTTATTTATTTATTTGAGAGAGAGAAAGAGGGAGGGGAGAAGAGAGAGAGAGAGAGAGAGAGAGGGAGAGAGAGAGAGAGAGAACGGGCACGCCAGGGCCTCCTGCCACTGCAAACGAACTGCAGATGCATGTGCTCCCTTGTGCATCTGGCTTACATGGGTCCTGGAGAATCGAACCACGATCCTTTGGCTTTGCAGGCAAATGCCTTAACTGCTAAGCCATCTCTCCAGCCCAAGATTTTTTTTTTGTTTCAAAAACCCATAAATGAATAAACAAAAAGTTGTATTTTATTTTATTTACTTAAAAACCTTTTTTTTTTTTGGACACACACACACACACACACACACACACACACACACAGAGAGAGAGAGAGAGAGAGAGAGGGAGAGGAAGACAGAGATGGGCACGCCAGCAGTGTCTAAGCTGCTGAGAACAAAATCCAGATGCTTGTGCCCCCTTGTGGTCAATTGCGGCATTGTGTCCTTGCATCACTTTGCATCTGGCTAAACGTGGGACCTGGAGATTGGAACCACTGGAGATTGGAACCAGTGTTCTTAGGCTTAGGAGGCAGGCGCCTTAACCCCTAAGCCATCTCTCCAGCCCTTAAAAAGCCTTTTTATGGACAGCTTCCATAAGTATAGACAATAAGCCATGATAATTCCCACTCCCACCTCCATTTTTCCCTTCCCCCCAAAGTTGTATTTTATTGTCATGATATAATAAAGATCTTCTATTAATACAAAAAACTCTTTCAAAGATTTAACATGAGAGTTCTTGAAAATGAACTTCATCTGGATGTAAATATCTGAGAAAAGTTTTTGGTTTTTATTCCATAGCCTTTAAATTTGAAGCTGATTTGGACTGTGTATTTCACACATAGCTCTGAAATTATCTCATTTTGTTCTTCCACATATTGACAGCAAAGCAGCACATAGGAGTCACTTTCATCAGTATTACTTGTATTCTTTAAGTTATTAAGACAAGGATTTTTGAAGATTCGAGCTGGCATAGAAACAGGAACAGAGATCTGGGATTCAGGCCTGGAGCTAAGGTGCCAGGTCGTGAATGGTCACCAGAGCTGCCCAGAGCTAGTGGCTTTCTAGTTTGCTGACTTACCACCAAAGAAGAAGCATAGAACAGTGAAAAGTGAAAGTAGATTTATTAAAGAAAAAGTGACAAAAGGCTCCCAAGTGGGAGGGGTCCCGAGAGAGAGGGTTGCCACAAAGCTGCTGCCTAGGGGCCTTTCTGGGACTTGTGGTGAGGTAGAGAGACTAAGATAACCTTTGCTGAGATTAGTCATTCTTCCTGTACAACCAGGGATGGGTCCACGTGCCCTGTGCATGTCCCCTTGGCTCCAAAGGGGAGATGACCATGCATGGTTTGTCCCATCAGAGGACTGGTTATGCCTTGTGATCACCTTGTCCCCTCTCTCTTCCAGTTGGTTTTTACTTGTTCTGAAGGCTATGAACTGAATCACTTTCCTATTTTGTCCTTGGGCTACATGAGTGGCTTGTAATTCACTGATACAGATTAGGAGCAAAGTAGTTTTTTCCTCGGGTAGTGACCTAGGGTTTGGCTCCCAGAAACATGAATGCCATCTTGTCTGTCCTGATGGCACTAGAACTTGAACCTAATTCAGTCTTATCCAAGTTGGCTTCAAGCAACAACCTCCTAATTCCATCTCAGTAACAGCAACACCAACAGCTTTTGGTTTCTTCCCCAATTTCAGAAGCTTAGTCCTTGTGGGTGGCCCCTTCCTAAGTCAGTGTTCCTTTTGGGCCCATCAAAGTTTGAGGCCAGTCTGAGACTACATTGTGAATTTAGGTCAGTCTGGGCTAGAGTGAGGCCCTACCTCTAAAAACCAATTCATAATAGCTAAGAGTTGGGATCAACCCAGATGTCCATCATTAGACAAATGGATAACTAAGATGTGGTATATCTACATGATGGAATTCTACAGCACAGTAAAGAAAAATGACACAGTGAAATTGGAAGAAAAATGGTCGAACTTGGCATAGATCATTCTCAGCAAACTTACCCAATCACAGAAAGATAAGCATTGCATGGTCTCACTCATCTGTGGCTTCTAACCTGAATTTTCCTGAGATGCTGACTCACCTAATAAGCATCTCGAGATCTGGACAATAGGGATGGTGGTGGGAGGGGAAGGTAAAGGTGGAAGGGGGGACAAAAACTGGACCCAAATGGAAATGGTATCATAAAATCCTATATACTGAAAGACATGCTAAAAATGGTTGAACCTGCATCAGGTGCTTAGAGAGAACACTTGAATCCCAGGGGCCTGAAGAGGGTAGGATGAAGACTAACCTCAATCTTCTCCTGTCTCTCTCTCTATCACTCCCTCTTCTTTCTCTTCTCTCTTTCTCTTTCATATTACCTATATTTTTCTTCCTTCTTTTCCCTTGGTACTGACCTGTAACTACAGTACCAGCATGTGGTTGACATCCACAATGAACTGTTGATCAGTGAGACCTACAAGGTTTCCCAAAAGAAGACAGATTTCTTTCAGAGTACTTGAGCCACCAAAGGTTAATGGTAAGACCCTACTGCCAAAGACACCATATGCTGTTGGGACGGAACATGGAGTGACCTGGTTGGAATCTGGAAGAGAGTCAGTCCCAGACAGTTAGCATGTCTAGGGCAGAAGGTGTTACATGAGCTACTGGGGGAAAATGACCAACATCTGCCTAAGAAACTCGTGGTCTAAGCTACTCAGCAGCAATCAACCTGATGGGATGCTCACACAAGTACAATAGTGGCACACAGCCATGATGGGTTACCAACTGCTCTTGATTTGGCTAACAGATCTGCTCAGTGGAATGGAACCCATACCTGGAAACGGGAAACAAGTCAGAACCATATTAAAAAATGAGCCTGCTCTCCAATATCAAGGTCCCACCAATAGTGGGATATGAGAGGGCCTACAACCATTAAATTCTCTCTAAAATAATAATGGTTATCCATGTATCTTGCACTGACCTCACTCTCCATTGGAGGATCTGCTTCTCTTTTTCAAATGAACCCAGAACCTGAGGACAGAATCAACCCATCGCACCTCATCAGGGCACCAGCTGAAGCCATAAGAGTTATTGGGGAAATGAGCAAGAGTGCTGTTTTCTTGGTGAACATGTTATCAGTACAAGGGTGAAGGAGATAGACACAGAGAACATTCAATTCCTACCAAACCAGAGATCCAGAGACACAGAAACTCCCAAGACTTCATCACTGAAATAGACTTAAAATGAACTCAATATGGCTCAGGGAAATTCTTGGAAGAGGGGGTGGAAAGATTGTTAGAGCCATAAGTTGGATCATTTTGCACAGAGACATTGTCTCTCCCCCACAATGCAAGACCCACAATCCCTGAGGGGGGAGGACAAAGAGAAGGCTAATTATAGTACCATCATGGCTGTATACACACTATATACAAAACTAATAAAAAAATAAAATCAGAAATCATCTATTCAAAGACAAAGATCAAATGGGTAACAAACAAAATGAAACCCCCTTTTTCCCTACAAGACACAAAACAAGTACACACGCATACACAGACTAAAAGTAAAGAAAGAAAATGATATATAATGAAAATAATTATAAAAAAGTTAATGTAGTAAAGTCAGCATGAGGCAAAATAGGTCTCAAGGTAATCAATATTTTAGGAACAAGCAGAGAAACTAAAAGATAGTTAGTGTAAACATACACCAAAAAGATATATCAATGAAATTCTAGGTCCCAATACAATTATCATCTATTATAACATTATAATAAATAAAGCAAACATTGACAAAATAACAAGGAGAAAATCATAGAACAATAATAATAGTTTAGTATGATAAACACTGAATTCATAATATTGGGAATTCTGAGGAGAGTGATGCTATGAAAATTAATAAACAGAGTGTCATAACTATATTCTTTTTTTTTTGAGATAAAGTCTTATGTAGCCCAAGCTGGCCTTGAACTCAATGTATAACTGAGAATGACCTTGAACTCCTGACCCTCCTGACTGCGTCTCCCAACTGCTGAGATTATAGGCATGACAACCATGCCCAGTTGATATCTCTCTCTCTCTCTCTCTCTCTCTCTCTCTCTCTATATATATATATATATATATATATATATATATATATATATTGGTTTTTGAAGTAGGGTCTCACTCTGGTCCAGGCTGACCTGGAATTAACTATGTAGTCTCAGGGTGGCCTCGAACCCTCGGCAATCCTCCTACCTCTGCCTCCCGAGTGCTGGGATTAAAGGTGTGCGCTACCACGCCCAGCATGATCTATATTTTTATATAATCCCTTCATTGACATCTATCTAAATATCTATCTTTCATCATCTAACAATCAATGTCTGTCATAGTTTTATTAAAAATGTGAAATAAATGTTGCCAAAGGATAAAGTTGTGTACTGAGTGTGAAGTTTTTTTTTTCAAGGTAGGGTTTCACTCTAGCTCAGGCTGACCTGGAACTCACTCTGTATTCTCAGGATGGCCTTGAACTCCTCCTCCCACGTTTGCCTCCTGAGTGCTGGGATTAAAGGCGTGAGCCTGAAGTTTTAATTATATGGTTCTTCTTGAATATAAACTTGAATTCTTTTTTTTTTTTTTTGAGACAAGGTTTCATGTAGTCCTGGTTGGCTATAAACTCCTGATCTGTCTCCATCCACCTCCCAGGTGCTGGAAGTATAGATGTACCCTATTATACCTGGTGCTTGATTATTTCACAATCTGGGTACAATTAAAAAGGCCTGGGGCTGGGGAGATGGCTCAGCAGTTAAAGTTGCTTCCTTGCAGAACCTGCTGGCCTGGGTCTGATTCCCTAGTACCCAGATGTTCAAAGTGGTGCATACATCTGGAATTCATTTGCAGTGGCAATAGGACTTGGCACTGCCATTCCCTCTCTCTCCTTGCAATTTTTTTTTCAGAGAGACACAGAGAGAGACAGAGAGAGAGGGAGAAGAAGACAGATAGAGATGGGCACACCAGCAGCCTCTCAGCTGCTACAAACAAAATCCAGATGTGTGCGCCCCCTTGTGGTCAAGTGCAGCATTGTGCCCTTGCGTCACTTTGCATCTGGTTAAACGTGGGACCCGGAGATTGGAACCGGCATTCTTAGGCTTAGCGGGCAGGTGCCTTAACCGCTAAACCATCTCTCTAGCCCTCTCCTTGCAATTTTTTAATGACAGAATGTGAGAGAGAAAGAGAGAGAGAGAGAGAGAGAGAGAGAGAGAGAGAGAGAATTGGCATGCCAGAACCTTTAGCCACTGCAATCAAACTCCAGACACATATGCCCCCTTGTGTGCACGTGCAACATTGTATACTTGCATCACTATGTGTCTGTCTTATGTGGGACCTAGAGAGTTGACCATGAACCCGTAGGCTTTATAGGGATGCACCTTAACCACTAAGCCATGTCTCCAGCCCAAAATCTTTCTCAAGAACGGAAGCCTGGAAAGAATGCTGAGTCAGGTTTTGGATATCATTTTGAGAAAACAGCCTATGGAATGAGCATTACTGCAGATTTGTATAATTCACTGCTGCCATATACAAAAATCACATAGTGATTTCAAATCCCATCTTGCAGGAATGATGAAGGCCCTGACATTTAGTCTGTCTTCTTCCTCTGTGGGGATTGGTTCTCCTGATCCTTCTGTATGTATCCTAGTTTCTGGTTTGGGATTTTGGATTCCTTTGGCAGAGGAAACTAATAGGAATACAATCACTCAAAGCCTCTTTTATTAGCTTCTCTCACAGAGAAGAATTCTGCCTTTAATTCATCAGTGTCCGGACTTCTGTGGAATAAAACTGGGACAACAGATCAAGTGGTAAAACCTAAGTATCCATCAAGGTTTACAATATAAGGGCAGAGTTGTGCTGGCAGTAGAGAAAACAGTGAGAGGACAGGAGACAGGCAAGATCCAGCGGGAGGAGGAGTAAGAGCAGAGGCTTGGAGTTGTCCTGTTTCGCTGGCTCTCCACTTTGCCATCTCTCTCCAAGTGCTCACAGACGTGCTGGCACTGTGTTCTTCATTACTTTTGACAGTCTCACATGTCATTGTAGAAGAGGGTTTCACGTTGCAGAGCAAGAGAATCACTGTCCAATGAAGTCACAGGTGAAAAGTGGTTTCACCATTGAGCAGAGACACAGATATGACATTGTTCAACATTCTTCCTGCCAAGAACAGCCCAGTTTCAGTGTACCTATCAGTAGATGAGTCAACATTTGACCCTTGCTACCTTGTTTATGACTAACCACATCCTGTCAGCTAGAATTACTTTCCTAAGTTTAGAAATGAGTAATGAGCTCAGCGAGTTTGACTTACACAAGTACATCCTTTAAGCAGCTTGGGTGGGATTCAAATCCAAGCTATGACACATTCCACTGAGCAATGCTTGCTGGGCTCTTTGGGAGTGTAGCGAAGTATAATACTCATGAAAGAGCTTTGTGGTTTAGTGGGTGCTGCAGACAGCTTCACGTTGCTGGGAAGAACATCCAAACCAGGCAGAGTTTAGGGGAGGAAGAGAGTTATTTCAAGCTCACAGATTCAGGGGAGAAGTTTCATCAGTGGTGGAAGAAGCGGCTTCCGTATATCCAAGCAGAGAAACAACCAAACTGCCAGCAAATACCAAAAAACAGCAAACGCGAACTGGCTGCAAGGAAGTACCCAGGCAGGGCTCAGACCTGTTTGCATATGTTTGGGTTAGAATTCAGATCTGCCCCCCAAAACACCTTAGGACTGGACCCCAGGATCTGCCCCCACTGACACCTCCTCCAGCCAGCTACAAGCTTTAATAAAACGCCTGAGTCTATGGGAGACATACATTCAAACTACCACAGTGGGACGATATCGGGAAGATAAGCAATCCTGAACCTGAACCATAAAGGCTTGACCCAAATCGTATGAAATCAAGGGAAGTGATGTTGTGTGTTTTGGATATGTTCAAGGCACATCATGTACAAGGCCTTTGGGTTTTGTTAGCTTTGGTATTGTTGGCCCTCATGATCAAATGCAGTATGCACTTCCCACCCCCCTTGGTGTTTCTTTTGAGTTACAGGAAAATGATGTCATATTCCTCTTATCAGGAAAAGATAATCTGGTTTGTAGGTAATCATCTTATCCTCTGCAGGAAGTTCTTTGGAAGGAAGACAATTTTGTACAATTACATTCAGGATAAGTGACCCCTAGTCACAGCCTCTTGTGAGCACGAGTTTCTTAAGGGCGAGGCTGGGCACTTCTATACTGCTCAGAGTGGTTACTCAGTGATGCCTCTTGCTATCATGGTAGATTATTTTTTTTCAGGCCTATGGCATCATGGGCACCCAATGGGTACACTGGGATAGTCTAATTTAGTGGAGGAAGGAAGACCTCAGTGTACCCATAATACAACCAGAATTTTAACTTTATAAAAAGTTATTTTAAGGAATATATATATATATATATCCATCCCATGGCCCTCTTTATCTCCTTCACACTCTCACTGAAACTCTTCTTCTAACCACTTACCAGTGGCTTCGCAGTGAGAGAAAATGCCTCCCCCTCTCTCAGGAATGGTCAGCCTATCATTTGGGAGGGAGTAGGACCTCATGAGCTGCTCTTGCACCATGATGGAAGTTGAGAGGCTCAATCTTGTGTAAGTAGCCACAGCTGCCATTTTTAGCTCATGAGTGCAATGGTTATGTCATGTTTAGACAACACAGAAACTTTTAAATTTCACTCTATGCTGAAGAAGCTTAGAACCAGGGACCCTAACAGTCTAGCTCAAGGAGAACCATCCTTGGATGGCCTCTTATGCCCCCTGCTCCAAAGCATTTGTCCTGATAGTCTATAAAATTGGGACTGCCGGGCGTGGTGGTGCACGCCTTTAATCCCAGCACTCAGGAGGCAGAGGTAGAAGGATTGCGGTGAGTTCGAGGCCACCCTGAGACTACATAGTTAATTCCAGGTCAGCCTGGACCCGAGTGAGACCCTACCTCAAAAAAAAAAAAATTGGCACTATCATGTAGCTTTTGTATGCTGCCCCTGAGACAAAGTCTTTCATGATTTATTATCTTATTTTTTTTGAAGAGCTTCAAACATCCATGGAGATTGGATCCCATGGGTCACCCCTGTGGGGGGGGGTAAAGGCTCCTACATGGCCTGTGAGTCATTTTCTAGCCGGTGATAACTCTGGTTTCTTCCCTTTCCCATGCAGTCAGTGGCAAATCTGCCCCCTGCCTTTGGTTCTGAGAAGCTGTGATTGAATTTGGAATGCTCATCCCATAGTGGCATCAGATAACATGCCCTTACCACCCGCTGCCAGGTTCTGAACATGTGCTCTTCCTGAGAGGAACAAGACTAGGAGAGGTAGCAGGTAAGGAGCTTTTTGTGGAGACTTTTGTATTCTGGCGTAGCTTCCAGTGGTCACCTGTATCAGAAACCAGGCTCACAGAGAACATGCAGGAAGCGGTGTGTGGAAAAGATATTACCAAGGAAACAGGTCTAAGTAAAGCTTCCTGAACTCTTTAGACCTTTCACTATTTGTCATGTTAATTTTTCCTTTTATTGATTAAAAAATTATTTTGGGGGCTAGAGAGAAGGCTTAGCGGTTAAGCCTCATGCCCGTGAAGCTTAAGGACCCAGGTTTGATTCCCCAGTACCCATGTAAGCCAGATGCACATGGTGGTACATGCATCTGGAGTTAATTTGTGGTGGCTAGAGGCCCTGGCACACCCATTTTTTTCTCTCTCTTTTATCTGTGTCTTTCTCTCTCAAATAAATAAATAAAATATTAAAAAATTATTTTTGGAGACTGGGTTTTACTATAATAGTTTAAGCTGGTCTTGAATTTACCATGTAACCCAGACTAACTTTCAACTTGCAATTGTTCTGCCTTAGCTTCCAGAGTGCCATGCCTGGCTTGGGTTTTCTCTTAAAGCCCTTTTTACAGAAACATTATGATTCTAACAGTGTGCTTTTCAAGTGAGGAAAACGAGGCCCACAGAATGTGACTGATTTATTAAGCTCACGTACAAGAAGGGAGCTAAGGGATATCTGGGATTTGTAACACCTGTCTTCAGCTGCCTCCCTCAAGCCAGTTCAGATAAGCCTTGTGCCCCTTGTGTGAATCAGCTTTCTAACTTTTGCATTGCAGCATCATGACCATCCTGAGGCACCACTGCATCCCCATCCCCTAGACACTCCTTTCATTGCAATTCTGCACTGATCACACCATAAGCAACAGACAAAGGAGACTAAGGGCTTCCCAGAAGGTATGTTTAATATTTTCAAAGAACTTGCATGCCACCATCTCACTACTGGAGGCAGAAAGGACAGACATTAGTATCCCTATTTAGAGGTTGGGAGCTCAAGGCTTAGGATGTTTGATTCCACCTTGGCTTATTTTATTTAATTATTTTTTTCCGCTTCAGTGGGCCTCCTGTTTTGCCATGGGTCTGGGTTCTCCTCTGCACACTGACCAGAGAAGTCTGCTGTTTCATTTCCTATGCCTCCACATCCCACTTTTCCCACCATGAGGAAGCCACCTGTGAATCGTTTGGAGGAAGAGATCATACCTGCTCAGTACTGACGTCACTGGAATAAGGAGAGGGGCACTTCACTGATCAGATTTGGTTTTAGAAAAGTCTCTTTCCTGGGGAGCAGGATGTGTGGAGAAAGATGGTGGGCTCTGATCTAGGGCTGGGCTATATTCTCATTTGAACTCTGCCCTTTCCCAGTGCACTGAAGCAAGGCTTGTGGGTCCTTTGCTCCTCTTCCCATTCAGTTAAGTTATATGAAAGAATTAGTTCAATTTTCCCTCCCCTCAAGAGCAGCGGCAGCAAGCTTCTCCAGATGCACACGAAATCATCCTTGTATAGAACCAGTCTTGGGGCTGATGAATCCATGGCCAAACCTCAATTGGATGGCTCTTCTGGAGGGACTGGTGGGCTTCTCTTCCTTCCTTGAAAATAGGTGCTGGAAATAGAAAGGGTTAACATGACAGTACATGCATGCATCTATTTTTTTGCATGTGTGTGGTGTGCACATGAGTGTTTGTGTGTGTGTATGTGTGTGTGTGTGTGTGTGTATACACTAGAGGTCGACATCAGTGTTTTCTTCAGTCACTCTTATATCCTATTTTATTGAAATAGGGTCTCTTGCTGGACCTGGGGGTCACTGATTTGGTTAGACTAGCTGGTTAGCAAGTCCCCCAGAGATCTTACTGTTTCTGGTCCTCAGATGTGAGCCACCATGTCCGGTATTCTACATGAGTGCTGGGGATCTGAATTCAGGTCCTCAGGATTGTGCTGCACTGTACCCACTCAGCCATCTTCCCAGACATATTTTTTTTTTTGGCATGTGTATGTATGTAGATTATGTGTGGTGTGTGTGTTTACACCATGCACATGCATGCAAAGAGTAAGGAGAATCCTGAGTGCCTTCTCTACTGCTCGTCTGGGTACTTACTTGAGACAGGGTCTCTCCCTTAATGAGGAGCTGCTAGTAGGTCCCAGCAATTTTCTGGTCTCACCCTCCTCCCCAACTGATTGAGATTACAAATGTGTGTGACCACACCCAAGTTTTATGTGGATTCTGGGGAGTCAAAGTCAGGTGGTCTCAGACCCTCCTAGGCCTTTGTCTTTAAGCACATTCTATTCTGTATGTGTCAACATATTTAGGCATTGATGACATAAAATGACAAAGGCACTACTTTTAAAGAAACTTATTTTTTGTGTGTGTGTGTAATATTATAGTCAAACAAATATCTTGCAGATGAAAATGAGGCTGTGACCCCACCCCACAAAAGTAAGTTGAGGAGGAGCTCAGCGAGTGATGGGAATTTTGGACAGGTGCTCACAAAGGGCTTCTCTGGTGATTTTGTGCAGAGAACTGAAGGAAGTGCAGGAGGAGGCAACAAAGAAATGAAAGAGGTAACAATAGCAGTAGAGGCCCTGAAATCTCACTGAATGCTATTTTCTCCCACATGTAGGCTGGCCCTGCAATGTCTGCGTTACTTTCCTGATCTGTAGATGATGACATTGAGGCTCAGCAAGATGCTAGCTAGCATGTGATGGAGCAGGGTCACACTCTGCCCTCTCGTTCCAGAGACAGTGCCTTAACACTGGGGACCATTTGCATGCCCAATGGGAGGCATGTTGTTGCTGTCTCTGAAGTAGGAATGAGGAGGAATCAGGCATGCCGTGATCAAGGGCAAAGGGCTCTGGAATCAGGTTCTCTGCCTCTGTCTGCCTCATGGCACTCACCCACGCAGTACTGTCTGCTCGCCCTGGTTGTGGTTATTGTCTGAAATCAATGCTAATTTTCCAATTCCTTCCATTCTTGGGGACAAGTCTCCCAGGGACCATTTGGTGAAAACAGAAACAGGGAGAAAGCCAGTTTCCCTTAGCAAGCTTGTCACACAAGCAACGAGATGCAGGAACCAGGTTTTAATTTCCCTGCATGAGTCCTACACTGTTTTTCCATATTTATTAGGAAAAATCTTAGCTTTTGAGGACACCAAATTGGGCCTAGTTTCTATGTGATCTCTTTCCTGAGCAGTGATTGTCTTGTATGACCCCCTCCTGACTCCTTTGACACTATTCCCTGCTTGGCACTTGGTTGATAAAGATTTTTCAAGCTTAGAGATGAAGTTAGCGCTGTTAATAGGCCTGGGAGACTCACTGGGCTCCTGTAGGTTGCTGGAACCTGCAGGGGATTCTTCCAGCATGGCTTTGAGCTGCAGAGAAATTAACCTTACAAGCCAGGGCTGGGAACCAGGCTCAAATCATTTGGTGAAATGAAATGGCAGAGGGAGTTGGCATAGGGTAAAAATGCTTGTCAGATACCTTGGTGTATCTGCCAAGCATGAGTTCTTTGATCTTATGCAAATTACTGTCACTGGGCCTCAGTGTTTTCAAATGTATGAAAACCAAGACAAACAATACCTCTGTCAAGGACAGACCACAATCATAATAGTGTTATGAGGCTTAAATAAGGGACTCAAAACATGCTCTCTTCTATTTTTTAATTTTTTTTTTTTTTTTTTTGAGAGAGACACAGAGAGAGACAGACAGAGAGAGAGGGAAAGGGAGACAGATAGAGAATGGGCGTGCCAGCAGTCTCTCAGCTGCTATAAACAAAATCCAGATGCGTGTGCCCCCTTGTGGGCAAGTGCGGCATTGTGCCCTTGCATCACTTTGCATCTGGCTAAACATGGGACCTGGAGATTGGAACTGGGTTCTTAGGCTTAGCAGGCAAGCGCCTTAACCGCTAAGCCATCTCTCCAGCCCTCTCTTCTATTTTTTAAATTACACTTAAAAAAATTTAAATATTTACTTAGTTATTTAAGAGAGAGATACAGACAGAGAGAGAGAGAGAGAGAGAGACAGAGAGAGAGAGAGAGAGAGAGAGAGAGGAGGGAGGGAGAATGAATATGGGCATGTCAGGGCCTCCTACCACTTTGTGCATCTGGCTTTATGTGGATGCTGGGGAATATAACCTGGGCTGTCAGGCTTTAACCACTGAGCTATCGTTCCAGACCCAGACAGTCTCACTGTCTTATCACACATGGTCTGAGGAGATAGGGTTTAAAAGCATTCCTTCTTAAACTCTGGACACTTGCATGATCCCATGAGACACTGATGTGTTGCAGTAGGCATTCACTTCCATCTAGGGAGGAAGGAGAAGAGATGTTTAGGGCAAGGAAGAGAAAATAAGGGTAATGGGATATATGTGACATATGACATGAAAGCAGAAAGGGCTTATGGGAGGACACAAGGGTGGGTCAAGGGGTAGGCGAGCTGATGAGGAGGCATGATAATAGAGCATGTATGAAATGCTATAGTGAAGCCCATTACTTTGTATGCTAACTTAAAAAAAAAAACTAGTAAAAACACCAATGACAACCACAAAAGCCTCATCCAAGTTTCTCTCATTTCATGTCCTTTAGAGGGGAAGCTGGGATTTAGCCTACCATACTGATACCTGAATATGACCTTAGCCATTGTGTCTCTTGCCTTCCCATGGGTCTCACAACTTCTTCCCACTATTCACTTGTGCAGATTAGCGTCTCTCACAGCTCTTTTTCATGGCTGGGCTGCCTTGCCCTCCCCAGGTGTATTTGGCTTTGCCTTCCTTTGGCTCTACCACCCACACTATGATCTAATTGGAATATTTGTTTTCAAGCTCCCCTGTCCTGTTTGCTTTATAGGCCAAATTAACTCTCCTCTGCTTTGTTCTCCCAGATGTATGCTAACTAATTTATCATGTCTCTGTTGTGACACTTCAATGCATCTCTTCCACCTGAAAGACAAGGGCTTTTAGAGCTCAGGACTTGAAATTCATTCATGAACTGTTAGAGGCCTGATGTCTAGTATAATGCCTGACACTCAGGGGCTCCTTGGGAAATCCTGATTGAAGAAGTGATAGGCATAGAAGTATGCATAAATCATATCACTAAATTAATAGGGCTGAATGCTATAGATTTCAAAATAGAGTTCACTTGGGCATTGGCAGGCCTCATGTATGGCAGCAGTCTCATAAGACTATACTGCTTAGTGAACTCTGTGATGTTCGTTCACACAATGACCAAATTACAAACTAGGTATGGTGGTTCATGCCAGTGATCCTAGTGTTTGTGACACCGAAGTAGGAGGATCACTGTAATTTTGATGCCAGCCAGGGCTGTATAGAGAATTCCAGGTCAGCCCGGGGTTATAGAATGAGATGTTAACTTTGAAAACAACCAAAACCTCATCAGACCCCTAACCCCAAGCCCCAAGCCAGTCAACAAAATAAAACAAAACAAAACAAAAGATAACAGTCTCGTGACTGATAGAAAATGAAGTGATGGGGTGTTCACTTGGTTATTTATTCATTTAAAATTAAAATTAATATTTTAGCCGGGCGTGGTGGCTCACGCCTTTAATCCCAGCACTCAGGAGGCAGAGGTAGGAGGATCGCTGAGAGTTCGAGGCCACCCTGAGACTACATAGTTAATTCCAGGTCAGCCTGGACCAGAGTGAGACCCTACCTCACAAAACCAAAAAAAAAAAAAAAAATTAATATTTTAAAAGATTCATTGTGCATGTGTGCATACTATGACACATGTGTGGAATTCTGAGGCCAACCTTGGGTGTTTTGTCTCCCTATTATTCTTTGAGACAAGGTTTCTTTTCGTTTTGTTGCTGCATGTGTCAATCTAGCTGACCTGCATGCTTCTGGATTCTTCTAGCTCTGCCTCCCATTGCTGTGGGTGTAGGGATTACAGATGCATGTGCCACTGGCTTTATGTATTTTGTTTTTGCAAGCAAGTAACTTTAACTGCTGAATCATCTTCCCAGTCTTTCATGTAAATTTTTTATTTTTTTATTTTTTGAGGTAGAGTCTTGCTCTAGTTTAGTGTAACCTGGAATTCACTATGTAGTCTCATACTGGCCTCCAACTCACAGCAATCCTCCTCTATCTGCCTCTCGGGTGCTGGGATTAAAAGCATGCACCACCATGTCTGGACATGCAAACTTTCAGAAAGTGTTTTCCAACCTATCAGTTGAACCCACTTGACAGCTTGAGTTCATCCCTGGAGTATTTCGAAGGATGAAATTGGTGTTAGACAATAGAAGAAGAGCTGGTGGGCACTCAAATTCATTATTGGATCATTTAGTTTAGATTTTGGGTTTTCAACTTGGAATTCTTGACAGGGTCTCTGTGTCAAGTTCATTATATATTAGGGTAGGAGAACCAATAAATGAAACACAGAGCTGCTTATCAGGCTGTGATTGCCCACACAGACCCAACCTGTATCTTCCTGGGTGCCAGTTATCTGCTCACTCCATCTCTGAAGGACAAGAGACAACAGTGACTTGGGGACATTTGGCTGCTTGGCACAGTGCATCCACTCAGTAGGGTAACTTTGGCTTACTGCAGCATGATGGCATGCTTTTTTACCCATGTAATAGTTCAGTATGGGCCAGGGCTTAGCCACAGTCCAAATCTAGGCTGCAGCCTGTTTCTGTGAGGTCCATGAACTATGGTTTTGTTGGTATGTATGTTTGTTCACATGTTTGTGGGTATCCATGGGTGTTCCTTCACATGCACACGGTGTGTGTGTGTGTGTGTGTGTGTGTGTGTGTGTGTGTGTACACTAAAGGTTGATACTGGGTGTCTTCCCTGATCACTTTCTGCCTTATTTAGTGAGGCAGGTTCTCTTGTTTAATTTTTTAAATTTTTTTATTTTTGGAGAGAGACACAGAGAGAGACAGAAAGAGACAGAGAGAGGGGAAGAGGGAGACAGAGAGAGATAGGTGCGCCAGCAGTCTCTCAGCTGCTGAGAACGAAATCCAGATGTGTGCGCCCCCTTGTGGTCAAGTGTGGCATTGCGCCCTTGCATCACTTTGCATCTGGCTAAACGTGGGACCTGGAGATTGGAACTGCTGCAGATTGGAACCAGTGTTCTTAGGCTTAGAAGGCAGGCACCTTAACCCCTAAGCCATCTCTCCAGCCCAGGTTCTCTTGTTTGAACCCAGCCAAAGTTCATGGATTAAGCTTGCCCAGGGGTTCCCTGTCTCTGCTTCCCAAGTGCTGAGATTATAGGAGGTCACCATGCCAGCCCAACATTTATGTACGTGCGGGGGACCCAAACTCAGTTCGTCATACTTGTGTTTCAAGAACTTTCTCCAATGAGCTACCTCCTCAGCCCCTAAGAATGGTTTTTATGTGTTTATACAACAAACAATTTTTTTTTTTTCGAGGTAGGGTTTCACTCTGGTCCAGGCTGACCTGGAATTCACTATGTAGTCTCAGGGTGGCCTCGAACTCACGGCAATCCTCCTACCTCTGCCTCCCGAGTGCTGGGATTAAAGGCATGTGCCACCACGCCCAGTTTACAAAATCTTACAAACAATGGCATAAACTGTTTACAGTCTGGCTGGTTCTCTATAGAGAAAATTTGATGATCTCTACTTCAGTAAGGTATGAATTGTTTTCTTCATGGAATTCAGGGTCTTTCCATCTTTTGGCTCCACATTGAGAAGAGAGATAGTGGGGAAGGTGTACCTGCTTCTTAATACGCAGGCTACAGATGAAATGCATCATTGACTGGAAGTAAGGAACCAAAAATATAGTCCCTGGGTAAGCAGCTGTCTCCTAGCAACAGCTCCACATGAAAGAAAGGGTAGCATACATCTTAGTGCTTTCTCTTCTAATCTGGACCTGAAACAAACCCCACCATCCTCTCTCTAAGCTGTGGATCAGAGAACTCAAAAGTATAAAACAATATTACTCTGTTCCAGACCTCCTGGCGGATGCTGGAGGGTATTTTCTCTGTACTAGGATGCTCCCCATCATCCACCACCACTCTTGGTACAGAGCCGGCTTGACTTACATACAAGAGTGGATGAAGCAGGGAAGGGAAAGGCTTCCCACTGACAACAGGACGAAGAAATATGACTCACAGTGGAAGGATAGGTAACATATAGAATACTAGTAGCAATTCACAGATTAGACGACCAAGCTGGTAATTCCAGATCCAGGGCTTGATCTCCGATTTCTGTGACTCTAAACCCTATGTTCTTCATGATGCTGAAAAGGAATGAAGATTTCAGAGAACTTTAGACCTGTCTGTTAAACATCCATTTAAGCTGGGCTTCTACCACATCTGTGTGCAGTATCTTTATTAGGAAAGACATGTAGGAAGGGTAAACTCTATCCTGTGGCTGTCACATTGGAAGCCAGATTGCAAATGGGGGTGGAGTGGGTAGGCACTGTGTCCTAAAATTTCATTGAGCCAACAGAAGGATGAAATACATAGAGTTACAATGCAGCCATTTAGCCAGGAAGCCAGTGTTTCTAGATTCCCCATTGTGGGGATATCAGAGCATGGACTTAGGCATGGTGATGATACACACAGGACTCTGACGATTTTAACCTGCTCATTTCTTAGTTTGTATGCCTGCATGCTTTCATTGTCAGGGGATCATGGAATTATGAAGCCAGAAGAAACTTAATAATCACAATGGAAAGGGCAAGGGCTTTAGACTTTAGCAAACCTAGTTTCAAATTCCAGTTCAGACATTTGTGACTGTAGGTAAAACATCAGTCTTTTCCTTCAGAACATGGCAATTTCCCCAAGGTTGGAGAACTCATATGCAATTGTGTTCATCAGCTATTACTGCTTATCAAAGCACTCTTTTTTTTTTTTTTTTTTTTTGGTTTTTCGAGGTAGGGTGTCACTCTGGTCCAGGCTGACCTGGAATTAACTATATTAACTATGTAGTCCCAGGGTGGCCTTGAATTCTCGGCGATCCTCCTACCTCTGCCTCCCGAGTGCTGGGATTAAAGGCGTGCGCCACCACGCCCGGCTTTTATCAAAGCACTCTTAAAGTAACAATGATTAGTTATTTAGGTCACAAACTTGGCAATTTACAATTGCAGGCTCATCCGAGAAGACTGGCATCTGCTTGGCTCCAGGATATAGGATGGACATCTCAGACTGCTTGTAGACCTGTGCTGGCTGTCCGTGATTTCTCAGTCATGGCTGAGGGCAGGGGGCGGGCGTGGTCTTAGTTCTCCACCTGGACTTTTCCACAGTTGCTTGGGCTGGGTTGCAAGAGGCAGGAAATGGAAACTAGTAGGTGATTAAGATCTGGTCCTAGAAACTGTCAAATTATCACTTCCATCTTAGTGTTCTGTCAAGCCCTCATAGAACCCATGTTCAAGGGGAATGGTTATTGCTCCCACTTTTCAGTGGGAAGGGTTGACAATGAATTGTTGGCCCTATTTTAAAAATACCTTAGTAATAGAGATTTTCTCAGTTAATCTTTTTTTTAGTGTGTGCATGTGTGTAGTGTTCATGGTGTGTATGTGGTGTGTGTGCGTGTGCATATGTGGTATGTTGTATATTTATGTGTGTAAGCAGATGCATGAGCACCATGTACACATGCGCAAAGGCCAGCTGGATGTTGTCCTTATCGCGTTGGAACATGTGCTGATTTTTGGGAAGACTGGATGACCAGTGAGACTCAGAAATCCTCCTTTTTTGCCTCCCTTCAGGTCACAGGTGTGCATAGCCACACCCAGCCCTCGATGTGGATGCTGGAGATCCTCACATTTGTGCAGCAAGTGCTCTTACTCATTGAGACAAATCCCCAGCACATAATTTAATCTTAAAATAAGGTACAAATTTATCTCTTTGCACCTTAGTTTTATTATCTAATTAAAAAATGAAAACCTTCTTTTTTTTTGAGAGAGACACATAGAGAGACAGAGAGAGGGCGAGGAAGACAGATAGAGATGGGTGCGCCAGCAGCGTCTCAGCTGCTGCGAACGAAATACAGATGCGTGCGTCCCCTTGTGGTCAAGTGCGGCATTGCGTCCTTGTGTCACTTTGCATCTGGCTAAAGGTGGGACCTGGAGATTGGAACCGCTGGAGATTGGAACCAGCGTTCTTAGGCTTAGGAGGCAGGCGCCTTAACCGCTAAGCCATATCTCCAGCCCAAAAACCTTTTTTTAAATGTTCTCCAGGCTGGTCTTGAACTCTTGATTATACTGACTCTGACTCCCAGGTGTTAGAATTACAGGCTTGCATTACCACAGCTGGCACGGATTCTGTCTTGAGAGTAGTTTGGCTCCCCTGCTAGAACCTCCAAACAAGCTCTCAAGACAGAATCCGTGCCAGCTGTGGTAGTGCAAGCCTGGCTGGTAGACAGGTGTCCCCTTGTCCCTCGCCACTCCATGTGGGTCCCTCCCGAAGGTGTGCACTCAGTTGAAGAAAATGACCTTCCCCCGATAGAGGAGGACCAGTCTTCAGTCAGAGGTAGTTAGCAGCCAGATCAGCCAAATCAACCCTGGCAATCAATAAGATGACAGATGTCGCAGCCAGATTGCCCTCACATCCTGATTCTGTCTTAATAGCTGTGTTTCCTCTCCAGATCTACTGAAACTTCCTTAGCCATGGCCATCACTCCATGCTATATCTGCAGTAACCATTCAACCTGGAACTCTAGCCTCTCTTTTTGTTGTCTTCAAACCTGCCCTTTCTAAAGGGCGAAGAGCATAGCATTGCTTTTCTGCCCAGAACTCCTTAAGGCTCTCTGCCGCCTCAGGCTGAGGCTCAGGTTTCCTTTTCCTTTAACTGCCCCTTCAAGATGTGGTCCTGGCCAACTCCTCAAACTCAACAGTCATCATTTTCCTTCATACTCGATTCCAGAAGTCAATGCTTAACAATTTCCCTGATATTTATTGACTCAGACATGATGCTAAGTGCTTTACAGGGATGACCTAGTTTAAAATTTCACACTTCTATTAGGTTTTCTTACACTTGAAGGTAGCTATGCTTGCTCAGGAAGCTAAGTTATTAACTTCTATGACAAACAGTATCTTCTTGAAGTTCCCCAAATTCACATTTTATATTTTATATTTGAAAAGTCCTTTCTACTCTACCTCTGATCTCACTAACTTATATTTCTTTTTCAGGTGCAAGTTTAAGCAAAGCTTCCAGGGAGTTTTCCTAAGACAGGTTGATTTTCCCTGCTGCTTCTGCTCTATTCCTACCCATCACCTTCCCATTCCACACAGAAATTGGAAAAACTTTAAATTCTTTGTGCATAGAACAGTGTCTTAATTTTACTTCTCTCTGCGGTCTTTCTGAGATTCCATTATCTATGAGGCTATGATTTTACTGAAACCTCATTCCTACTTATGCAGCCACATGCCCAAAACTGGACTCAGGTAACAGAGTTTGTCATGGTGGGCTTTGCAGGGGTGCATGGAGCACGCCTTCTTTTCTTCACCATCTTCTTCACCATGTACCTGTTCACCTTGGCGGAGAACTTGGCCATCATATTAGTGGTGGGCTTGGACCACCGGCTACGGAGACCCATGTATTTCTTCCTGACACACTTGTCCTGCCTAGAAATCTGGTACACCTCAGTCACAGTGCCCAAGATGCTGGCTGGTTTTATTGGGATAGATGGAGGCAAGAATATCTCCTACGCTGGCTGCCTGTCCCAGCTTTTCATTTTCACCTTCCTTGGGGCAACTGAATGCTTCCTCCTGGCTGCCATGGCCTATGACCGCTATGTGGCCATCTGTATGCCTCTCCACTATGGGTCTCTGGTGTCCTGGGGCAGCTGCATCCGTCTGGCAGCTGCTTGCTGGCTGGTAGGTCTCCTCACGCCAATTTTGCCCATCTACCTCATGTCTCAGCTGATATTTTGTGGCCCCAATATTGTTGACCACTTCTTCTGTGATGCCTCACCCTTACTAGCCTTGTCCTGTTCTGACGTCACCTTGAAGGAGACTGTGGATTTCCTGGTGTCTCTGGCTGTGCTCCTGGCCTCCTCCACCGTCATCGCTGTGTCCTATGGCAACATCGTCTGGACGCTGCTGCATATTCGCTCAGCTGCTGAGCGTCGGAAGGCCTTCTCCACCTGTGCAGCTCACCTGATGGTGGTGAGCCTCTTCTATGGCACTCTTTTCTTTATGTATGTCCGGACCAAGGTGGCCTCTTCCATCAACTTTAACAAGGTGGTATCTGTCTTCTACTCCATCGTCACACCAATGCTCAACCCCCTCATCTACAGTCTCCGCAACAAGGAGGTGAAGGGAGCCCTGGGCAGAGCCTTTTCTCTCAAGTTCTGGAAGAGGAAGTGAGAAAGCAGATGGGAGGGGCTCAGTTGCATTGTCTTGGATATTTGTTTATTTTTATTTTTTGGTCATGTATACATGTCTGCATGCATGTGCGTGCACATATTTGTGTGTACTTGCGCACATGTGTATACGTTATGTGCATGTAGAAGGCCAGGAGTTGATGTTGGCTATCCTCAGTTGCTCTCCAACTTTTTTTTTGGTGACAGGGTCTCATTGAACCTAGAGCTTACCACTTCTGCTAGGTTCAGCTAGATTAGCCAGTGAGCTCTAGGGACCTGCCTAGCTCTGCCTCCCAAGAGCTGGGATTAAAGGTACATGCTATCACACCTCGCTTTTTTTTCCAGATCTTTTTTTTTTTTTTATTCAGTAGAAACTTTGTATGGATACATCATGTGTTGGTACCACCATTCCCTCCTCCCTGCCCTCATTCCACTCAGGGCCTTCCTCAGTGGGATTGCTGGTATTCACCATGGAGTTGTGGGTTATGAGTTGTGAGAGCAGCAGTAAACTATTGTTGGGGGTGGGGCAATGCCTCTGGATACTCCCTCCCACCCTGTGGCTCTTACAGTCTTTCCACCCTCTCTTCTGTAAAATTCCCTGAGCCGACAGACCTGGCTTTTTATATGGGTGCTGGGGATCTAGAATCTGGACCTCATGCTTGCACCACAAACACTTTACCCATTGAACCATCTCCCCAGCCCTGATTTATTTATTTTTTTATGTTGCTCAGGCTGGCCTGGAACTTTTGAAACCCCCGTCCCAACCTCATTTTATGAGTATACTGCTATACCCTGCTTACTTTCAATATTTACCAGGAAGGTGATAAGCACTGTGAAAAGAAATAAGCATGGGTAGTCAGGAATTATGGACTATGTAGGAAAGAAAAATGCTGAGCTACTATAAACCAAAGAGTCCTAATTAAGTTGCAATTTGAAGAATGAGAATATTTTCTGGAAAGAATCAAAGGTGAGTACACCAGGTTGATAGGTAGCCCTGTTCAAGAGGAATCCAATGATGGTTGTTCCTTCCATCTTACAAGACCCACATCTCCTGGGTTGCTGGCAAAATAAAGCCTGAAAGACAAATATAGCTCACGATTTGCTTTTCAATGACCAAGAAAAGTTTTTATATTTTTAAATGTCAAACAAAAAATAGAAGAATAAGAATAGTTCACGGCACAAAAGTTCTATAAATCAAGTGTACATATAATTAGATGAAGTTATATTAGAATAAAGTCATACCCATACATTTTGCTATAGTGACAGGCAAGAATGCTTTTATGTTACAATGATCGAGTTGGGTGGTTGTGACAGAGTCTCTTTGCCAACCTCTGACCTAGAGCCTTGTTATTTGCATGGTCAGCACTGGTCAAGAGGGTGAGGGCAGAGTGTGGGAGGAGACGCATCCTCTATCTTAAGGTTTCTTCACCAGCTCTAACAATCATCACTTCCACTCACATCTTTGGTGAGAAGTGAGGCATACATTACAGCTAATTGCAAGGGTGGTAAAAATAGGCAGCCAGATGCCCAGTTACAAGTTGATTATTGTAGAAAAAAGGGAATACATTTTGATAGAGGATCAGCAGTTTCTACCGTAGACCAAATCCCCAGAATTAGAATTGAACTCTCGTCTTATCTGTGTACTTATTCTTTTTATATCTGCATTCTCTGCATTCTCTTACTTGAAATATAGACTGATGCTTCCTTTATATTAGGTGATGTTTGGAAATTGAGCTGGAAAGATTTTTTTTTTTTTTTTTTTAGGCAAGGCTGCACTATATAGTTCAGGCAGGACTTAAACTTGCCATCCTACTGCTTCAGCCTTCTGAGTGCTAGAATTACAGGTGTGAGCTGTCAGCATTTAGAAATATCTCTATGGCAATGTTAGCTCTCTCAAAGCAAGGCTTAAAAAGACAAATGTAATTCACTTAAATACATTTATAATCATCATTTGAATGTGGATTATAGTGTACGGATGAAGATAATGAAGAGTGTCTTTCAGCACCATAATTTCTTCCAATAGCTTCTGAACTGTTGCATTTTCCATAGTTAGTAGGCAGGGCAGAAATTATGCATTATGGAAATCCACTGAATTTACTGAATATTCAATCAGCAATGTACTTCACATTGTTTTGAGTGACTGAAAGATGCAAAACAGTGGTAAGACAAGAACCTTTCAGGATCAGACGTGAGAATTTGTCTAAATGGGATAGAAGAAAATAGGCTTTCAGGTATGTGAGTTGAGGAAATTTGAATACAAAATGAATTAGATTTCTAGGTTTCTGGCTGATGGAAATAGAACAAAACATATTGAGCTACACAGATCCCATTTATTGTAGCAAAAATAATTCACGTTTAAATCCAAGGACTGTTGACTGAATTTTGAGAACTACTCTAAGAATAATTCTGTGGAAAATGGAAGTCAATGTTACTATATTGGACTTTTTTGAAGGATATTTTTATGGCAAGAATACAAAATGTTAAAAACTCAGAAGCCGGGCTGTAGAGATGGCTTAGCGCTTAAGGCACCTGCTCCTAAGCCTAAGAACACTGGTTCTAATCTCCAGTGGTTCAATCTCCAGGTCCCATGTTTAGCCAGATACAAAGTGAGGGAAGGGCGCAATGCCGCACTTGACCACAAGGGGGTGCATGCATCTGGATTTCGTTTGCATCAGCTGAGAGGCTGCTGGCACGCCCATCTCTATCTCTCTTCCTCTCCCTCTCTCTCTGTCTCTCCCCCTCAAAAAAAAAAAAAAAAACAACTCAGAAGCCTTCTCTTAGGAGAGATGCTATATGTGTGAAGGTGATCCTACTTTAATAAAACCTAGGGATTGCCTAACTTTTGTGTGTGATTATTTGTGTTACAGTATTAAGACAATGATTTTCTTAAAAAATATATCTGCTTATCAGAATTCTGGGTTCATGTTTTGTGGAGATATCAACAGGTAATTATTTTAAACTACTACTATATATAAAGGATAAAGAAATCACAGAAACAATACCATTCACAGTAACCTAAGAAAATATCTTGGGACAAATCTAACCAAGGAAGTGAAAAACATCTTAAATAATATGTTTAAAACACAGGACAAAGAAATTGAAGAAATACCAGAAGACAGAAAGATCTCCCATGCTCATGGGTTGGAAGAATTAATAATATGAAAATGGCCACCCTACCAAAAGCAATATACAGAATCAAAGGAATTCAAATCAAAATTCTAGCATCAGGATGGGAGAGATGGCTCAGCAGTTAGGGCACTTGTGTGCAAAGCCTAAGGACCCAAGTTTGATTCCCCAGTACCCATGTAAAGCCAGATGCACAAAGTGGCACATGTATCTGGAGTTCATTTGCAGCAGCTAGAGGCCCTGGGGCACACATTCTGTTTGTCTCTATTGTCTATATCTATTTCTACTTGCAAATATATAAATATTACATAGTGAATTCCAGGTGAGCCTGAGCTAGAGCGATACCCCACCTTGGAAAACAAAGCAAAACAAAATAAAAATTCCAGCATCAGCATTCACAGAAAGAGAAAAAAATAGGGCTGGAGAGATGGCTTAGCAGTTAAGGCATTTTCCTGCAAAGCCAAAGGATCCCTGTTTGATTCTCCAGGACCCATCTAAGCCAGATATACAAGTGGCACATGTGTCTGGAGTTCATTTGCTGTGGCTGGAGGTCCTAGAATGGCCATTTTTACTCTCTCTTCTCTATCTGCCTCTTTCTCTCTCTCTAATAAATAAACAAATAACATATTAAAAAAAGAAAGGGGAAAAATAACCCTAGGTAGCCAAACAACTCTGTGGAAAAATAACACTGCCAGAGGCGTTACCATACCTGATTTCAAGTTATATTAGAGAGCCTTAGTAACAAAACCAGCATGTATTGCCACAAAACAGACATATAGATCAATGGAATATGATAGAGCCCTCAGATAGTCCATGCAACCACCATCACCTGATTTTTGGCAAAGATGACAAAAATAACTCATTGGAGAAAAGACAGCATCTTCAACAAGTGGTGCTGGGAAACTGCATATCCACATGCAAAAGTATAAAGCTAGACTCTGATCTCTTATCCTGCATGAAGTGAACTCCAAGTTGATAAAAAGACCTCTGTGTAAAACCTGAAATTCTGGAATTGTTAAAGGGAAAAGTATGGAGTATTCTACAGGATACAGGCATAGGTCAGAATTTTCTGAATAGGACTCTAGTCATTGAGAAAACAAGAGAAACAATTGACAAATGGGACCTCATGAAATTAAAAGAAAACTTTGTATAGCTCAAGAAATAGTTAATCAAGTGAAGAGGCAGTCTAAAAAGTGGGAGAACATCTTTCCCAGCACCACATCCGACAGAGGATTAATATCTAGAATATACAAGGACCTCAAAAACTAAACATCAAGAAAATAAAAAACCCAATCAAATATGGGTGGTGGTGAGATCCAGGCATGATGGCACACACCTTTAATTCCAGCACTTGGGAGGCAAAGGTAGGAGGATCACTGTGAATTGGAGGTCACCCTGAAACTACATAGTGAATTCCAGGTCAGCCTGGCCTAGAGCAAGACTCTACCTCAAAAACAAAACAAAACAACAAAACAAAACAATAAAGGGGGTAGGTGATAGAATTGAACAGAGTTCTCAAAAGGAAAAAAATATACAAATGGCTAATAAATATTTTAAAAACTGTTCAATATCCTTAGCCATTAAAAAGTGTGCAAATTAGGGCTGGAGAGATGGCTTAGTGGTTAAAACGCTTGCCTATGAAGCCCAAGGACCCGAGTTTGAGGCTCGATTCTCCAGGACCCACATAAGCCAGATGCACAAGGGGGTGCATGCATCTGGAGTTCGTTTGCAGTGGCTGGAGGCCCTGGCACACCCATTCTCTCTCTGTCTCTCTACCTGCCTATTTCTGTATCTCTCTCTCTCAAATAAATAAATAAAAAATAAAATATTAAAAAGTGTGCAAATTAGGGCTGCAGAGATGGCTTAGTAGTTAAAGCACTTGCTTGTAAAGCCTAAGGACTGAAATTTGATTCTCCAGGTCCCATGTAAGACAGATGCACAAGGTGGAGTTCGTCTGCAGTGGCTAGAGGTCCCTTCTCCCCCTCTGTCTCTCCCTCTCTCTAATAAACAAATTAAAATAAAATAATAAAAAACAAGAATGTGTAAATTAAAAGTATTTTGAGATTCCATCTCAATCTGGTCAGAAAGGATATTACAAAAAAACAAAAACAAACAAAAATAAGCCCATGGGCTGGAGAGATGGCTCAGTGGTTAAATGTGCTTGCTTGAAAAGCCTGGCAGCTCAGATTTGATTCCCCAATATCCACATAAAGCCAGATGCACTAAGTGGCACATGTGCCTAGAGTTTGTTTGCAGTGGCAGGAGGCCCTAGTGTGCTCACATTCACCCTATTTCTCTGTCTCTCTATTTCTCTCTCTCTTAAAAACAAAACTTATTAAACATGTCAGGAGTGTGGGGTTTGATAGAGGCTCTGAGACAAGTATGTGGATTTAGAATAGTTTGTTGGGGCTGGAGAGATGGCTTGGCGGTTAAGGTGCCTGCCTGCCAAGCCTAAGGACACGGTTCCAATCTCCAGGTCCCACATTTAGCCAGACGCAAAGTGACACAAGGGTGCAATGATGCACTTGCCCACAAGGGGGCACACACATCTGGAGTTCGTTCACAGCGACTGAGCAGCTGCTAGTGTGCTCATTCTCTCTATTTCTGCCTCTCTATCTCTTTCTCTATCTCTCTCAAATAAAAAAAGAATATTTTGTTGCGGGGGGGGGGGGAGGGTTGGCGTACACGCCTTTGATCCCAACACTTTGGGAGGCAGAGGTAGGAGGATCACTGTGAGTTTGAGGCCAGCCTGGGACTACAGAGTGAGTTCCAGATCAGCCCTGGCTAGAGTGAGACCCTATCTAGAAAAAAATACACCCCCCAAAAGGATAATTTACTATCAGCATTGAGTGGTGTGGCTCTGGAGAGGGAGGGAAAAGAAAAGAACCCTGACACATACAGCAGGAGAAGGGCGACAGCTGGAGGGAGGAGGGTTTCGAAGTCTTGGCTAGCCACAGCTTACGCTAGAGCATGTGGCAAGGAAAAGACAGATGTCTGAGCCAGGAGGACAGAGTAGATCAGGGTGGCTTCATGGTGCTCACTTTGAGGTGTGTGCAGCTGACATAAAGGCTTCAGTGGCACGCAGCGGTGGACGCACTGCCGAGGAGTAATCTGAGTGGCTTAGCTTGAGGGAGGCCAAAGGTCAGGAAGTCTGGGAGAGGGAGACTGCAGCTGGGAAGTAAGGAAGGAGAGAGGAAAGGAGGAAGGGAGAGAGAGAGAGAGAGAGAGAGAGAGAGAGAGAGAGAGAGAGAATGAATAAAAGAGAAAAGGTACACATGTGAGCCGAGAGGTACAGAGACAGAGAGACAGACAAAGAAATATACCCATAAGCCGGGCGTGGGTGGTGGCACACCTTTAATCCCAGCACTTGGGAGGCAGAGGTTGGAGGATGGCTAAGAGTTTGAGGCCACCCTGAGACTACATAGTATATTCCAGGTCAGCCTGAGCTAGAGTGAGACCCTACCTTGAAAAACCAAAAAAAAAAAAAAAAAAAAAAAAAATTATATATATATATCTGTGATGAAGGGGGTGGGTGTCAGCATAAGAAGTAAAAGAGGGTGAGGAAGACAGCACCAGAGCTGTTATGTCTGTGTCATTGGGGCATGGTGGACTGGTCAGTGGGAGGGGGCTTTGTGGGGGTGTGGGGCCAGTGCTCAAAGGAGACAGGTTGGCTGGGTCCCTGGGTTGAGGGTGGAGAGAATGGGCCCTCTAAAGGGAGACTTCGGTTTAGGCTAGTTGGAGTGGGGTGGGAGGTGGAGCTCTGAGACTGATCCCCCAAACTCCACAAGAATCCCAATAGGTGACATCAAATACTTGTGCGGGGCTGGAAGAAGAGAGGCCCTTGTTTACTGTTGGTGGGAGTGCAAGCTGGTGGAAATCACTGTGGAAATCGATGTGGAGGTTCTTCGAGAAGCTAAAAATAGAACTTCTTTATGACCCAGCTGTACCACTCCTGAGCATCTGCCATAAAGGCTCTGCACCCTACTTTAGAGACGAACTCATCCATGTTTGTTGCTGCTCTATTCACAACAGCTAGGAAATCGGGTCAGCCTGGATGCCTGTCAACTCTTGAGTGGATGATGATGTGACACAGTGGAGTTTTATTCAGCTGAAAAGAAAAACGAAATTGTGAAATTTACAGGAAAATGGATGACACTGGAAAAGGTCATCTGAGTGAGGTAACAGGTTCAGAAACACACACCCTGCATATTCTCTCTCATATGTGGACCCTAGTTTCTAACTTCTAGATTAGCGGGTATAAATTGGAGTGTCTGTATAGGCTAAGAAGTTAGAAAGGGGACATTGGGGGAGGTTTTGTAAGACATTAGTAGAACACGTGGGGCATGAAAAGAGAGGGGGAAATAGTGGGAGGGAAAGGTTTAAGCAGGGGTGGGGCAGGGTTGGAGATGAAGGAGAGAACTGGATGGTGGGAGGATGAATCCAAACTTAAGACAAGTGAATAAGCCTTATAGAAACCTACTACTTGGTACAGCTCTCAATCTGGTCAGAAAGGATATTACAAAAACAAAAACAAACAAACAAAAAATAAGCCCATGGCTGGAGGAGAGATGGCTCAGTGGTTAAATGCGGCTTGCTTGAAAAGCACGGCAGCTCAGATTTGATTCCCAATATCCATAAAGCCAGATGTACTAAGTGGCACATGTGCCTGAGTTTGTTTGCAGTGGCAGGAGGCCCTAGGTGCCTGCTCACATTCATTCACTATTTCTCTGTCTCTCTGTTTCTCTCTTAACAAACAAAAAACTTATTAAACATGTCAGGAGTGTGGGGTTTGATAGAGGCTCTGAGACAAGTATGTGGATTTAGAATAGTTTGTTGGGGCTGGAGAGATGGCTTGTGTTAAGGCGCCTGCCTGCAAACCTAAGGACACGATTCCAATCTCAGGTCCCACATTTAGCCAGGACGCAAAAGTGACACAAGGGTGCAATGCTGCACTTGCCACAAGAGGCACACACATCTGAGTTTAGTTCACAATGACTGAGCAGCTGCTAGTGTGCTCATTCTATTTCTGCCTCTCTATCTCTTTCTCTCTCTCTCTCAAATAAAAAGAATATTTTTGTTGTGGGGGCGGGGAGGGTTGGCGTACACTCCTTTGATCCCAGCACTTTGGGAGGCAGAGGCAGAGGGATCACTGTGAGTTTGAGGCCAGCCTGGGACTCTAGAGTGAGTTCCAGATCAGCCCTGGCTAGAGTGAGACCCTATCTATGGCCATACACCCCAAAAGGATAATTTACTATCAGCATTGAGTGGTGTGGCTCTGGAGAGGGAGGGAAAAGAAAGAACCCTGCACATACAACAGGAAGGAGGCAGCCGGAGGGAGGAGGGTTTCAAGAAGTCTTGGCTAGCCACAGCTTACTGCCAGAGCATGTGGCAAGGAAAAGACAGGGATGTCTGAGCCAGGAGACAGAGTAGATTAGGTGGCTTCATGGTGCTGCTCTGATAAAAAGTGCAGCTGACAAAGGAAGCTTCAGTGGCAGGGCAGCAGTGGACGCACTGCTGAGGAGTAATCTGGAGTGGCTTGGGCTTGAGGGGAGGCCAAAGGTCAGGAAGTCTGGGAGGAGACTGCAGCTGGGAAGTAAGGAAGGAGAGGAAAGGAGGAAGGGAGAGAGAGAGAATGAATAAAAGACAAAAGGTGCACATGTGAGCAGAGAGGTACAGAGACAGACAGACAAAGAAATATACCCATAAGCGGGAGTACACACTTTAATCTCAGCACTTGGGAGGCAGAGTTGGAGGATCGCAAGAGTTCGTAGGGGCCACCCTGAGACTACATAGTATATTTCAGGTCAACCTGAGCTTAGAGTGAGACCCTACCTCCAAAACCAAAAAAAAAAAAAAAAAAAAAAAAAAAAATATATATATATATATATATATATATATATATATATATCTGTGATGAAGGTGGGTGTCAGCATAAAGAAGTAAAAGAGGGTGAGGAAGATAGCACCAGAGCTGTTATGTCTGTCATTGGGGCATGGTGGACTGGTCAGTGGGAGGGCTTTGTGGAGTGTGGACAGTGCTCAAAGGAGACAGGTTGGCTGGGTCCCTGGGTGAGGAGTGGAGAGAATGGGCCTCTAAAGGAGACCTCGGTTTAGGCTGGGAGTGGGGTGGGAGGTGGAGCTCTGGACTGATCCCCAAACTCCACAAGAATCCCAAAGGGTGACATCAGATACTTGTCTTGGGGCTGGAAGAAGAGAGGCCCTCTTGTTTACTGTTGGTGGGAGTGCAAGCTGGTGGAAATCACTGTGGAAATCGATGTGGAGGTTCTTGAGAAGCTAAAAAATAGAACTTTTTATGACCCAGCTATTGCACTCTGAGCATCTGCCAAAGGCTCTGCACCCTACTTTAGAGGACAAACTCATCCATGTTTGTTGCTGCTCTATTCACAACAGCTAGGAAATCGGGTCAACCTGGATGCCTGTCAACTGTTAGTGGATGATGTGACACAGTGGAGTTTTATTCAGCTGAAAAGAAACGAAATTGTGAAATTTGGGAAAATGGATGACACTGGAAAGGTCATCTGAGTGAGAGTAACACAGGTTCAGAAACACACACCCTGGGTATTCTCTCTCATATGTGGACCCTAGTTTCTAACTTCTAGATTAGCGGGTATAAATTGGAGTGTCTGTATAGGCTAAGAAGTTAGAAAGGGGACATTGGGGAGGTTTTGTAAGACATTAGAAACACGTGGGGCATGAAAAGAGAGGGGGAAATAGTGGGAGGAAGGTTTAAGCAGGGGTGGGGCAGGGTTGGAGATGAAGGAGAGAACTGGATGGTGGGAGGATGAATCCAAACTTAAGACAAGTGAATAAGCCTTATAGAAACCTACTACTTGGTACAGCAATTAAAATATGATTTTTAAAGCCGGGCGTGGTGGTGCATGCCTTTAATCCCAGCACTCGGGAGGCAAAGGTAGGAGGATTGCTGTGAGTTCAAGGCCACCCTGAGACTACATAGTTAATTCCAGGTCAGCCTGGGCCAGAGTGAGACCCTACCTCGAAAAACCAAAAAAAAAAAAAAATGATTTTTAAAACTTTTTTTTTTTGGAAAGAGACATGGAGAGAGACAGAGAGAGAGGGAGAGGAAGACAGAGATGGGCGTGCCAGCAGTCTCTCAGCTGCTGTGAACAAAATCCGGATGTGTGTGCCCCCCTTGTGGTCAAGTGTGGCATTGCGCCCTTGTGTCACTTTGCATCTGGCTAAAGGTGGGACCTGGAGATTGGAACCACTGGAGATTGGAACTGGTGTTCTTAGCCTTAGGAGGCAGGCGCCTTAACCGCTAAGCCATCTCTCCAGCCCTAAAATATGATATTTTAATAAAGTGTTTAAAGTCCCCTAATCATAAATTCCAGGGCAGGCATGAGATACCTCCCACTGAGCTGTTGGTGATGGAGACTACAGAGGACCCTAAAATAACATAGGCTATTGCCATTGGTCTTTGTTGTCCACCAACACTAGATGGTAAGTCTCTATTGCTGAAGACACCATACATTTCAGTTGCAGGACATAGAGAAAGGAAACCAGAACTGAGCTGGAAGCTTCCACTCTGCCAGTGAACTCTCTTCATACCAGAAGGTGCAATGCAAGCTCCTAGGGGAGAAAATGATAAACAGTCCCGTCCACACCTGTGCACCCTGTGTATTCCACAATCGAGTTTCCAGGCAAGATATGCTTCCTGGTATAATAGTGGTATGAATGTTATGGTAGTCACCAACTGTTGGATTCTGATTGGATTTGAGGCTCATTCCACAGAAGGGGATTCATGCCTAATACTTTTTTAAAAATTTTAATTTTTATTTATTTGAGAGAAAGAGAGAGAAAGAGAGGCAGAGAAATGGGGAGAGAGGGAGCGAGAGAGAATGAATGCACCAGGGCATGCAGTCACTGCAAATGAACTCCAGACACATCTGCCACCTTGTGCATCTGGCTTATGTGGGTCCTGCGGAACCGAACTGGTGTGCCTAATACTTTAAACCTTTCCAGAAGCCTATGGCCGGGGACATAGGCCTGGGGGCGGGGAAACCTACTACTATGGTTCTGTTAAATGGGAAGAATGTCAAACTGCCTCCTAAATATATTTATATTTGTTCCCACAAATTTGTACTTCTTGAAGCCTTGATCACAGAAGTTTCTCACTACAACAGGCAGAGGTTAGTGCAGAGATGCACAGCTGGCAAAACTGCCGAGAATAAGTGACTACTGTGTGGGGAGAAGCCTGCAAAGTGCTGTCATCTGGGTATGACATGACGTGGCCACTGCACTCATGCACTCATAGTAGCTGTGGTTTCCAGTGCAAGAACAGGTCTGTCAATGCAGGAAGGCTTCATGAGACCCCGAAGCTAGACTACCTCGTGGCATCCAATGGTTGCTAGGAGAGCGGGAGTCAGGTTCATCAGTGGTGTAGCCACTGATTGGTAAGTTACCCATTCTGCAGTAAATGACTTCCCACCCATGATCATGCAAGCAATTAATTTAACTCAATGGGTTAACAAAACCACGAAAGTAAGATGAGGATTAATGGAGAAGAAGAGCATTAGGGGCAGAAGAGGCAGATAAATAGGGTAATCGGGGCGGGAATAAGATCAATATATATATGAAATTGTTAAAAATGGGAAAAAGTGAAAATTTAAAAAGTTTAAAGAACTGGGTTGCACTTACATGCAAAGCCAAAGGATTCAGGTTTGATTCCCCAGGACCTACATAAGCCAGATGCACAAGGTGGTACATGCATCTGGAATTAGTTTGCAGTAGCTCAAGGCCCTGCTGCACCCATTCTCTCCCTCTCTCTCTCTCAAATAAATAAAATAAAATAATTTTAAAAAGTTTAAAGAACTACCAAAGACAGGTAAGTCTTCAATGAAAAAGTCATAATCATATCAGGGAAATGCCCATTTTTGCAAATAATGAATTTCTGAGGAAGAATCACTTTTTTGGAAGGCTTGTCTATTCTACTTGTGGAGTGTAATATAGGCATGCAAAGCGCTGACCTAATGCAGACCTTACTTCATTAGTACCCAGAGAATGTCACAGGAAGTAATTTGGACAAATAAGACTTTTAAAGGTAGAACTCAACAAAGAATGCTGCTTATTTTGTTTTGCCAACTTGTTACTTGGGTAACAAAACATCTCAAAAGAAGTTAGGACAGTGCCAGGCGTGGTGGCGCATGCCTTTAATCCTAGCACTTGGGAGGCAGAGGTAGGAGGATTGCCGTGAGTTTGAGGCCACCCTGAGACTACACAGTGAATTCCAGGTTAGCCTGGGCTAGTGTGAGACCCTACCTCAAAAAAAAAAAAAAAAAAACAAGAAACAAACAACAAAAACAACAACAACAACAAAGAAGTTAGGACAAAAACTGATAAAGGAAAATGGATTTATTACTTAGAGTGCACAGGTAGGAGAATTGCTGTGAGTTCAAGGCCAGTCTGGAACTACAGAGTGAGTTCCAGGTCAGCCTGGGATAGAGTGAGACCCTACTTTGAAAACAACCAAAAACAAAAAAAAAAAAAGTGAAAATGGATTAATTTACAGTTTGGCCAAGTGGAGGTGGGGAGTAATGTTGGGGGTGGGGAGAAGAAGTATAATTTCCTCCCACTTTGGCTGTGGTCACTGTACAGTTCATAGCATGCCATGAAACAAATGCTAGAATGTATGTATTCCAACTATGAGATAGACAAATTGGTCCTTTCCTAGGGTCTAAGTCCATCTGATAAAAGAGGGGTGTGTGGAAGATCTCTAGTTGTCCTTTCTTTTCCTTTCCTTTCCTTTCCTTTCCTTTCCTTTCCTTTCCTTTCCTTTCCTTTCTTTCCTTTCCTTTCCTATTTTTTTTTAGAGAGAGAGAGAGAGAGAGAGAGAGAGAGAGAGAGAGAGCTGGCACACCAAGCCTTCAGCCACTGAAATCTAACTCCAGTTGCTTGCACCACCTAGTGGGCATGTGTGACCTTGCACTTGCATCACCTTTGTGGGTCTGGCTAATGTGGTATATGGAGAGTAGAACGCAGGTCCTTAGGCTTCACAGGCAAGTGCCTTAACTGCTAAGCCATCTCTCTAGCCAAGATCTCCAGTTTTGAAAGAGAAAGGAATTGAGTTTGTGGGTTAGGGTTCTCACCCCTTCTGACATAACTCCAGTCTGTGTTGTAGTTGGAGAGTATAAGCCTTTTATATCTTCTGTTTGGAGGCTGGCTTCACTATCCAGATTCTTGCATTCCTGTTAAACATACCACTTTTGCAAATGAAAAAAAAAAAAAAAAAGGTTGTCAGTCTGATAGCAAGAGGTTGGGTGAAAGTGTGAAGTCAATTTTTCTTAGAAAAAGCAGCTTCTAAGTGGTTGTTTCAATGTGAGTACTAGGAGATTGATTTATTAGTTAAGAAGTATCTGTTAACTATCTTTGACCTGGGGCTCGATGAGACTCCTTTGATCCACTTCCAGTGGATGTTCACATGCTGTTGGGCTACAACCTATTTCCTCCTCGTATAAGATGACCACCAGCCATCGTGGAGCAGAGGTCACTTCGTGTTGTAGTCAAGGCAAAGGACACACTGATTCCTCCGTCCATGATAATGATAATGGGATTGTTAATGAACTCCCAGACAGGATATGGGGTAAGAGTCTCAGGACCATCTCCTGGGGTTTCCCTGCCCTTCCTAAGCTGCACATGATTTTGAGGGGTGTTAAAGTATAAAGGAGGTGGAAGGCTAACTGAATTCAGTCATGTCATTTCCCACAATGGGTGGAACTTTTGGTGATGTCATCCATACTCTTGTAAGTAAACCTAACAGACTCACTGCTTTGTAGACACAAAACACACAGCTCTCACCTTAAATGAAATGAGTTTATTCTGGATTCTTCTGTGGGTGATCATGGCCTGGGAACATAGATTCAAGTTAACCCAAATTCATGTTTCAACATATTAACAACTTCACAGGTTTTGTTGTTATAGAACAAAAGAAAGTCAGAGACCAAAACATTTTTCAAATACCTTGGTGGTAACACCAGGTACGTGGTTTACAGTAAAGCAGGGATATCTCTGTTCTAGGCCCCAGATGGTGTCTGATGACATTCTTAGCCTTTGGGTTGGTGGAAATAGGTGATCTGCTAGTACATTTCAAAAGTTTCACCTGATCATTTGACATTTATGAGGATATTAGGTCAGACACAGAGGCGAGTAAATGGGGTTAAAAGTATCCTAAGGTAATTTGGCTCTGGACTTGGAACATTCCAGTCTTCCACATTGAAATTCTAATCAGTTGCATAGTCTTTTCTTTCTTTCTTTCTTTCTCTCTTTCTTTCTTTCTTTCTTTCTTTCTTTCTTTCTTTCTCTCTCTCTCTCTCTCTCTCTTTTCTTTCTTTATTTCTTTCTTTTATTTGAGAGAGACAGAGAAACAGAGAAAGAAGAAGAGAAGAGAAAGAGCAGAAGAGAGAGAGAGAGAGAGAGAGAGAGAGAGAGAGAGAGAGAGAGAGAAGGCAGTTGCGCCCAGGGCCTTTTCAGGCACTGTGAATGAGCTCAAATTGCATGCCCCCTTGTGTGCATGTGTGACATTGTGCCCTCACATCACTTTTGCATCTGGCTAAATGTGGGACCTGGAGATTTGAACAAGTGTTCTTGAACTATCAGGTGCCTTAACCACTAAGCCATTTCTCCAGCCCTGCATAGTCTTTTTCAAGATAGGTGTAGCTTTTTTCCTTTTCTTTTCTTTCCCTTTTTTTTTTCTTTTCTTCTTTTTCTTTTTTAAAAAGGTCAGTTCACAACTTCACCACCTTGGGCTTGGGTGGAACAGTTTCTCTGATCTGTAATTGGTACTCTATCTCAGGTGGATAGATGTTTGCTCACATCTTCCCAGGAAAGTCATCTGACACACACGAATCTGAGTGGTTGATTTCTAAAGCTTTTTTTTTTTTGTCAGAATGAGGCTTCAGAGCTATGGGAATCTATAACCTCTGAGAAACAGAGAAAGAGAGAGAGAGAGAGAGAGAGGAAGAGGCAGAGAGAGAGAGAGAGAGAGAGAGAGAGAGAGAACGGTTGCGCCAGGGCCTTTTCAGGCACTGTGAATGAGCTCCAGATGCATGTGCCCCCTTGTGTGCATGTGTGACATTGTGCCCTCACATCACTTTTGCATCTGGCTAAATGTGGGACCTGGAGATTTGAACAAGTGTTCTTAGGCTTCGCAGTCAGGTGCCTTAACCACTAAGCCATTTCTCCAGCCCTGCATAGTCTTTTCAAGATAGGTGTAGCTTTTTTCCTTTTCTTTTCTTTCCTTTTCTTTTTTTCTTTTCTTCTTTTTTCTTTTTTAAAAAAGGTCAGTTCACAGCTTCACCACCTTGGGCTTGGGTGGAACAGTTTCTCTGATCTGTAATTGGTACTCTATCTCAGGTGGATAGATGTTTGCTCACATCTTCCCAGGAAAAGTCATGCGACACACACCGAATCCTGAGTGGTTGATTTCTAAAGCTTTTTTTATTTTTTTTTGTCAGAATGAGGGCTTCAGAGCTATGGGAATCTATAACTCTCTGATTTTCTAAATTCAATCTTAAGAAAACCCTACCTATTTTCTCTGATGACTTTATTTTTAGTAACATCATTGTGAGCCATGGGACAGGTAGTTTTTAATCCTCTTTGGCAGGAATTTAAATACCTCTTATCGGCTGGAAACATGGATGCTTGTGTGGCTGCAGAGCAGGACATGGGGAAAGGGACGTCAAGATTAGCATATGAAAGAAGTAGAATGGTGGAAAAACTGAAAACCTTTCCTTACTACATGTAAGGGACAGTGCATGTGCAGGAAAATCCCATCTCATAAATGCAGGAGGGGCAGATGCTGCATAAATGACTTATGATCACATCTGTGGCGACTAGCGCCTTTAACCTATTGTGGCTCGCTGGTCCTCCTCCACTCCCAGTGTAACAGATAAATATGGGATTCTGGGGTGCTACCGGGAACCCCAAACCCTGAGTTCATGTCTGCAAATTAACCAAAGAATTTGTGATTCCAGACTAGAGAAAATGATTTATTCTCTTTTGCGGCAAGTCCAACAGACTGGCTTTTTAAAAAATGAGAGATAGATAGATAGATAGATAGATAGATACAGAATTGGCATACCTTCAGCCACTGTAATCAAACTCCAGATATGTGTGCTACCCTGTGCACATGCGTGATCTTGCACATGTGTCACCTTGTGCATCTGGCTTATATGGGATCTGGGGAGTCAAACATGGGTCCTTAGGCTTCACATGCATGCTCCTTAACCACTAAGCCATCTCTCCAGTCCCAGAGAAAATGATTTTTTTTTTTTTTTTGGTTTTTTGAGGTAGGGTCTCACTCTGGCTAAGGCTGACCTGGAATTCACTATGTAGTCTCAGGGTGGCCTCGAACTCTCAGTGATCCTCCTACCTCTGCCTCCCGAGTGCTGGGATTAAAGGCATGCGCCACCACGCCCGGCTGAGAAAATGATTTTTAAAACACCACATTTTATTCAAATTTCACAAAGATGGGGAAGGGGAAGGGGAAGGGAAAGGACTGAGGGCTGAGGAAGGGAAGATAAAGTGGGGGACGGGTAATATACCACATGGTACGGAAGTCCATGTAAAGAACATGGATCTTAAATTAAAAAAAATGAAAAGGTATTTAAAAAGACATGCACTTCTGAAAAGATTGAAAGAAAAAATAGTAATAAAATGTGTCCCTTCCCACCCAGGCAGTCATGCTCAGGTGAGAGAGGGATGTCTGACCTGTGCAAAGATTCAAATGTGTTGCTATAACAGTTCCAGAGAGAGCCAAGCTCTCCATGGGCCAGAGAAGACATACTTTAGAACTTGTTCTCAGTACAGCTAGACACACCTACACCAGGTGTCCCAGCCAACTGGCCTGGGCTCAGAGGAGGAATCCACTCACACCTGGGCAGGGTATAAGCTGAAGAGAGATCTGAATGGGTGAGAAGGAAAATGCTGAATCCTGCAACTGAAGCAGGCCAGGTAAGCAGAGATAGGTGAAGCCACCTGGGGTAGGCAGCAAGGGTATGGCTTAGGATCATGTGAAGATCCCTCCTTTCAGGGTCATTCTTGGAGTTTTATAGCCTGGCCCCACTTCCTATTTGTCTCTGTTTCCTGATTGTTTCTGGAGTCAGATGTGCTACCATTGTGCTACGAGGTCCCTCCTGATTGTTTCTGAATGTGACCAGTTAAGCCTTTTGCCCTACTGCCATGCCGTCCCGGCCATGGTCGAATGTGTCCCCTTGAAATGGTAAGCCAGAATAAACCCTTCCTTCCTAAAATTTTCCTTCCTAAAATTGATCCCCCCGGCATTTGGAAATGCCAACGAGAAGAGTAACTAATGCAGCCACCATGCATGGTTATTTTGCATTATTTAACAAATACTTGTCTAATGATTATGATGTGCTTACTATGTACTAGAGACTATACTAAATGTTTTGTAAATATAAAATTCCTCCTCATTGATAATCTCAGGAAATAGATGGTCTTATTAACAGGTGAGGGAACTGAGGTACAAAGAAGTTTGGGAACTGGCAGAGGCGTGGCTTGAACCCTGGTCATCTGTCTCTTTAACAAGGCACAATGCTGCCTGGGGTAAATGAGAAAGCTCTGCTGGTACTTCTTCCTTTATCCATAATGCTCAGAGTAGAATGAATATCTTTTGAGTATTTAATGAGTGTTAAAAACTTCACGCTTTTTTTTTTTTTTTTTTCCGAGGTAGGGTCTTGCTTTAGTCCAGGCTGACCTGGAATTTACTATGTAATCTCAGGTTGGCCTTGAACTCATGGCAATCCACTTACCTCTGCCTCCCAAGTGCTGGGATTAAAGGTGTGTACCACCATGCCTGGCTTTTTCATACATTTTCTCATATAATTTCTGTTGCAGTTAGGTTCACATGGCTGATAGAAATCACCCAACCAAGAGCAGCCTGTGGGGAAAAAGAGGTTTATTTTGGATTACAGGCTTGACGGGGGAGCTCCATGATGGCAGGGAAAATGATGGCATGAGCAGAGTGTGGACATTACCCCCTGGCCAACATCAGGTGGACAATAGGAACAGGAGAGTGTGCCAAACACTAGCAAGGGGAAACCAGCTATAAAACCCATAAGTCTGCCCCAATAATACTCTGCCTCCAGGAGGCTTTAATTTCCAATTGCCCTTAGCTGGAGAGACTAGCATTCAGAACATACCTAAGTTTATGGGAGACACTTGAATCAAACCACCACACATCATCACTCCACTCTGGAGAGGAAGGCTTAGCATTATTTTCTTTTTTCTTTCGTTACAGGAAGAAAGTGAGGCTCAG
Source organism: Orientallactaga sibirica (assembly GCA_036365145.1). Classification (NCBI taxonomy): domain Eukaryota; kingdom Metazoa; phylum Chordata; class Mammalia; order Rodentia; family Dipodidae; genus Orientallactaga; species Orientallactaga sibirica. Next base: position 48,364 of record JAEOAD010002615.1, on the reverse strand, counting down.
TGAAGTTAAGTAACATGAACTAGAAATATCTGAACCAGATCTGTTACACTTCCCTCAATCACTCTCTTGCTATTTCCTCTCAAGTCATTCTCTTTTTATTTAATTTTTTTAGAGAGAGCATGAGAGAGATAGGAAAGAGAGAGAGAGAGAGAGAATTGGTGCAACAGGGCCTCAGCCACTGAAATAGAACTCCAGACGCTTGTGCCACCTAGTGGGCATGTGCAACCTTGTGTGTGCCTCACCTTTGTGGGTCTGGCTAACGTGGGATGTGGAGAGTAGAACATGGGTTCTTAGGTTTCACAGGCAAGTGCCATAACCACTAAGCCATCTCTCTAGCCCTCATTGTCTCTTTCAATGTTAACTTTGCATGAGGTGATTCAGTCATTCATTCTGTCCTTGTGAACCAGGTCCTCTGGCTGCTGAGGGGATAGAGGGTGATTTGGACCACAAGCTTATCACAAGAACAATGTTAGTTGCACATGTTTCTGGTCTCCTCATGATTGAGCGACATACAAGATAGAAGCATCCCTGTGCCAGGCAGGGGCTTGGACGAGTGTGATGGGCTCCCGGGAAGGAAGTGTCTGTGGGAAGGTGTCACTGAGAATGCGGCACTCCCTGTGGTCCACGCCTCCGTCCTCACTTGTGATGATGCCTGCCATGCATTTGTCCTTTGGTGTTCTTGTCAGGGTGGAGGATGATGAGGTAGCATTTTGGAAAGAAGAAGCAGACCATGAGGCCTGCTCCTGATGCCTAAATGGCAAAGACCCCGACAGCCACTGTGTCTTTGTCTCGGGCACTCCCTTTGGCAGGTATGAAGGACACCCGGACACAGGAGCAGACCAGCATGTCAACAGTGATGTATTTGGCTTCACTGACGGTGTCAGACAGCCTGCAGGCAGGAAAGGCCACTGGCAAGTTGACCAGACCTCGCAGAGCCAAGTATCCCCAGCATGGCATAGAAGAGCTCCAAGGAGCCCCCATCACACTTGACAGTGATGGTGGGCCCGGCTCTGTGGAGTTCATGGCAATGGGGGCCATCTGGTCACCCAGAGGATGCACAGAGCTGTCTGGACCAGGGAACAGGGATGGTGCTAGGGAGGAGTGGCTCTGCCCACTTCCTGATGTGGGTGCCTGGCCTGGGGCCTGGAATGCTGCCACCATCACAGTGGTCTTGGCCAGCACAGTGGACACTGTGAAGACTGTGAAGATGACCCCAAAGGCTTCCTGATGCACAGCATAGGTGATGGGGCCTGGGTGGCCGATGAACAAGGAGGGGCAGAGGAAACAGAGTACCCAGCATGTACCTGAGCTGGCGGTTTCTGGCGGGGACAATGGCGGTGTGGTGGTGCTGCATAAAGATGCCCAAGATGGCCAAGGCAAGGAGGAAAAGCAGAGCTGTGCAGATATGCCAAGCTGTGTCCAGCGCTGTGCCAAGGGGCTCGTGGTAGGGCAGGAAGTCAGGGGTTTTGGGGACATTCTAGGTCTTCCCCGTGTTGGGCCACTTGTCTCTAGGACACTTCTGACATGTTGCCCTATCTGTAGGGAGAAGAAATTGGGTCAGAGAAGAGAGCAGGGAAGCTCTGGAGCCTTTCCCAGGGTTGAGCAATTATTAGACGAGAGATGGCTTTTCCAGGCGGCTCAGGCTCACTGCAGCAGACCTGCCTGCTTGCCTGATGGCCTCAGGATCAGGTCCAAGGACACAGATGGCAGAATTCCCGATGGCAGCCCATTGCCATGCATTGGGTCATCTTGAAATGACATTGAGCACCCTACAGAAGAAGCTCTCACTCCTATATGGGCTTCATTCCTTTGAACTGAGCAACCATTGTGGAAATATCATCATCACAGCCAGAGGCATTTAATTCATGCAGCTCTCAATCCATCATCCTGTTTAATTTCATGAATGTTTGTGAAGTGTGAAGTTTCTGTTTTTTTTTTTTTTTTTTTTTTTTTTTTTTTTAATGAAGGCACTCTTCTCTAAATCAAGGACAGAAATTTGAGGTTTGCACTTCATAATGATTTTCAGTACAAACTGTCATCAAAACCCTGGAGCAGTCATATATTATTTTTCAACCTCTTTCTTTGATTCAACTATTTCTTTTTAAAAATTTTAAATATTTTATTTATTATTATTATTATTATTATTTTTTTTTTATTTTTCGGTTTTTCAAGATAGGGTCTCACTCCAGTCCAGGCTGACCTGGAATTTGCTATGTAATCTCAGGGTGGCCTTGAACTCATGGTGATCCTCCTACCTTTGCCTCCCAAATGCTGGGATTAAAGGCGTGCACCACCATGCCTGGCTTATTTATTTATTATTTGCAAGGGGGGAGAGAGAGAGAGAGAGAGAGAGAGAGAGAGAGAGAGAAGAATGACACAATGAGAGACAGGGGATGGGTATGCAAGGGCTTCTTACCACTGCAAACAAACTCCAGATGCATGTACCTCCTTGTGCATCTGGATTTATGTGGGTGCTGGGGAATTGAACCTCTAGCCTTCATCTTTGTAAACAAGTGCCTTTACATGCTGAGCCATCTATCCAGTCCCTGGTTCGACTATTTTTTTTTTATGTGCAGGAGCTAGATATTTTGATTTCATAAAGATTTCTTCTTAGTTATCATTTCCCTCATCCTCTTTAACATCTTGTGTTTCCTCCTCAGCTTAACTTAGGGAAAAGGATATTTCCTTTTGGGAGAGTTTTCAGGGTGCGAGAAGACTGTTGCTAAATCTGTGGCTTCAACAAGTACCTGGATTCTCAATTTTGTCTTCTTGCTCTGACCTCTTTCCTTTTGGTTCATCCATTGTTCATCTCTCCCAGACACATATAAAAATACACAGTGCTTCTCAGCATTAGTCAGTGAGTGAGTCTTCATTCCTACTAAGTAAAGTCCATGCTCCTGAGTGTGTCAAGTAAGGCTGTATGATGTGGCAATCTGCTCCTTATATATCTCCCGTCACTGTCCATGTCAGTTACTCTGAGCTCTGTATTGTTTCATGCCTTGAATCTTCACTAACTTACCACTTGTCCGGAACTATGCTCCATTACTTTTGACCACTACTTACTGTTTAAGGTCCATATCATGTATCAGTCCCTTCAGCAAGAACTCTCCCTACAGACTATCTGTTGGCACTGTTTCATGGTGTTCTTGTGGTTCAGTGTTCTAACTTTATTAATACCGACTTCACTTCTCATTCCACGTTCCTTATTGGGAGATGTGTTAATTTTTTCACCACTGTGACAAAAAACCTGAGGAAAGCAAGTTAAGGTAGGTAAGGCTTATTCTGGCTCACAGTTCAAAGGTACAGTCTGCTATGATGGGGAAGTCATGGTATAGATGTGTGATGCAGCTGCTAATGTTGTGTCCACGGCCATGAAGCAGAGAGATGATTGCTGGTGCTTAGCCTGTGTTTTCCTTTTTATTCAGCCTTGACCTACAGGCCATGTGATGGAGCTGCCCATACTTATCAAGGATCTTCTCATTTCAATTAAACTAATTTAGAAACCCCCTCAAAGACATATTTGTTTCCATGGTGATTCTAGATCCAATCAAGTTGATCAGCAAGATCAGCCATCACAGGAGACAATGGATACACTAGGAGTGTAAGTAGAATATCATTTTTCTTTAATCCATCTTGGGCTTTAAGTGTCAAGGGCTGTGACTGGTCTGTTGCTGCCTCCTTTGTACCCAGAGCAGAGGGAATACACACAAGGTACTAGTTAACATCAGAGGAATGAATGACATCTTGGCAAAATGCCAAATTAAGTCAGTAAGGACATTTGTTTATCAAACTTACAGGGTGCTTGCCATGTACTAGAGCTTAAAGCAGGGACAAGACACGTTCATGGTGACTGAAAAAGAATGAGTGTAATGACCTCTTGTGGTTACAATGTAGCATGTGGGAAGGCGCATGGGCAGTTTTGTTCACATGTTCCCAAGACTTTTTCTCAATGTGAGCACATGCTACCATGTTGCTGACTGACAACCCTCTGACCAAGACTCATCCTTCCTCCTTACCTGGGGACATAGCAATTTCACGTCTGGGGTAGGGAAGGCATTTGTAGCAGCATTTTGATGTCTCATATGTGGCGTACTTCTTGGTTCCCACAGAACATTCCTCATTGCAGATTGGGCAGGAGAGGAGAGAGAACTGGGGAAAGTTGGGGAGACTAAGCTGTGTCAATGGCCAGGTTTTGGGAATGAGATCTATTATTCCTACCTATTGAATCCTTTCCCATTTCTTCTTTATTCATTCCTTCCTTTAAAAAAGTTAAACACTTCCTTTCCCATTGCCACTCCCCCCATTTCTTCTCCAAAACCTGTCAGTGTGTTTTATGAATCATGTTTTGTACAGGGTGTTAGGAGATACTCCACTGACCCCACGAGGAGGACCCTCAGTAGAATGGGGACAAGGGAGAGGCAATATTAAAGTACAACTTTTATATAAAAAATCAATCAATCAATCAAAAGATTCAGGGAGGACTCAAAGTTTCTAGGTTGAGTGACATTTGTACTGTGATGCAACAATTGGGGGAGGATAACATTCTGGGGAAAGATCTGTAGTTATTTTTTAGACAATCAAAATTTGACATTACTCTCAAAAGTCAAGTGAAGCTATTAAGTGTGACACATATGACATGAAAGATCGGGTGAAGGGAGAGAGGTGGGGGAGAGAGAGAAATTTTGAGCTGGACTTAAGCTTGGGATAGAATTCTTGTTCTGAATTTTATGAAGTGGATGACTGGCTTTATCTCTCTGAGCCTTAGTTTTCTTGTAATAAAATAGGACAATAGTAATAACCATTTTGAAGATGGTGTGGAGATGAATGGGATGACATGAGTAAAGCCCATACCACAGTGGTCAACAAACCCAAGAGAACCAGTGAGGTAGGATCATGTCCTGACTGGGGGAGTTTGCCTTCCATTCTGCGCTCCATGAATCCCTTTGTTTCTGTACAGAGGACTCCTATTGCCACAGCTCAATCACAAGTGAACCACTTACAACAAATCAGAAACAAGACAAACCTTAGCTCAACCTAATCCAGCTTCTCAACCGTAGCTCTTTGGGAGCCAGAAAGTGGTTTGGGTAACATTCATTTTCTGAAGAGCCTCAGACTTGTCTAGGTAAAAATCCACCCATCTGATCAAGTCATATCAACAAGACAGCTTGAGATATGCCAGGGGCTGTCAGCTCTCACCTGTAGGCATCCTCCTGTCCAGGTAATAGTGCTTTTATTTATCACTTGCTCTTTTCCAGTAGGTGCTCTGAAGTCAAAATGTCCAACATCTTTCTGTCCTCTCTTGTGTGGGAGCACATGAATGTTCTTAATTTCTATTGTTGTCAACAACTCTCCATCTTTGCTGAAGACAACCTCTTCCTGGGTTCTGGTGGTAAAGTGGACATTCTGGGTATAGCGGAGCACCTGAGGGAGTGACGCCAGTGGGCACACAGACACTGGTGAGAATCAGAGCCAGGTCCTTCCTCTCACTGGTAGTTCTCTCATGTTTCTGTTTGTGGTGCCACTTTTGTGAGCCACTTTTCCTCTGCACGTTCATGAAAAATAGCTGTGTTTTCTCATGCTTCAAGCATGTGTTAGTTTGTGAATAGGAAAATCACTTGGATAGGAGGAAAAGATCATGACATCAAACTGAAAAGAGAGACTGATTGAGAGGGGGAGGGGATATGACAGAGAGTGAAGTTTCAAAGGGGAAAGTGGGGGAGGGAGGAAAATAACATGGGATATCGTTTACAATTAAAGAAGTTGTCAAAATAAATAAAATAAATAAAATAAAGTAAAAAAATAAAAAAAGAAAATCAGTTGGGAGTGTGGAAGTATTTTCTTCTCAGACAGGCAGGTTTATGACTAGGAACCTATCCAAGTTTCTATCATCCATATGGAAATTAGGTAGCATCCTTTCTCATGCCATTTATAACTAGGACCTGGGAACTAAAAATACAATCCTACCCTTAAAGTGCAGTTCAGTGTGAGTAGTACAAAATTAATTTTATTTTGTTGAATTTTATATTATTTATGCAGCATTGGCTAGAGAATCCGGGACAATGAGCGTGTGAGGCAAGTGTTCTTCTCTTAAGAGGTTCAAGAGCTTCACTGTTAGCCTGGGAGAATGAGGTTTGGTCTCACGCTAGCTCAGGCTGACCTGGAACTCACTTTACAGTTCCACACTGGTCTGGAACCCACAGCGATCCTCCTACTTCTGCCTCTCTGGTGTTGAGATTAAAGCCGTGCGTCACCATGCCGGTCAAGAATGATTTTTGATTAAGGGCACATATGGACTAATGAGTATGGCTTACCACTCCACTGTAGTCTTGCATTCTATTTTCTACACTGTATTTTGGACCTACTGCATCACCAACCTACTCATGGCTTATGCCCCTGCCTCCAGTACTAGATTTGGTGTTTTTGACTATTATTCTTTCTATCTGGAGTGTCAAGCCTACTACACATTTTCTATCCTTATTCCTTCAAAATGCATGGGCATTGCTCATTAAATATGTAAAAACATTAATTGAATCTAACAACCAGAGATCAGGTATTCTAAACCAAGTAGGGATATTATAGAAACAGGAAGAAGAGCCAGGAGAGAGCCTTGTTGTCCAGATGGAAAGGCCACCATGTGCCAGCATGGATGAGGTCCATAGAACAATGGAATTGACCAATTAAAAGATATTAGTTTGAGCAAAAGAACTTGCTAAGGGCAGAGTTGCATCTGGAATGCATGCAGAGATGTGGTGTGGAGCCCGTTCCCTCTAGCCAGGTGCAATCAGAGTCATGACCTGGAATATTCTGTTATATCCCTCCATCTTTTGTGTACACAGTGGAATCTGTCTTATAAGGTCATAAACAAAATTATATGTGTATGTAAATTCTTTTTAACAATATCAGTGTTCTTCTAATCTGTATAGGGAATTCTTTCATCTTTTAGTGTCTTCTGCAACTTTGTTCCTTAGTCTTTGTGGAGGTGTTTTATATCCTTATGTTTTTACTCTGGGTATTTTAGTTTTTTTTTTTTTTTTTTTTGTATGTGGCAGTTGTGACTGGAATTACTTTGCTGAACTCTGTTAGTAAGTTTATTATTATAAGAAAAATTAGTCTATTAGTTACCATTTGGAATGTCTTTTAAAAAATAAAGTAATTTTTTGTTGCGTATATAAAATGCATATATATATATATATATATATATATATATATATATATATACACACACACATATATATATATATGTATTAGTAAAAAAAAAAATCCAATAGCACTCTGATTGGGGATGCAGGCAGTGATGGGGGACCAGAGTGTTATCTGACAGCTTGCCTCTACCTAAAGAATGGTTGCTATAGTTATGGCAATTAGCATCCCTTTAAAGGCCAAATACTCCAAGAAATACACAGTGAAAATTGATTAACTACAACAACTTTCTTAAGTCTCCCATGTCTTTTTCATTTGGCAAAGTGCCTAATGTCCATGAGAAGGACAGATTTGTCTTAAATCACACATCAGACTGGTGAGAGGCCAAGGACACAGATTCAACTTTTCTGGCTGTAAAGCTATGCTTAATGCTACTATCTGAAGCCTTGGCCTCCCAAATTGCCCTATCTCCCTTTCAGATGGTTCCAGCATTTCACCTGAGACTGCAGTGAGGAAATTTTCCTGCTGCCCCCATTGAAGATGGGTGCTGGTGCCTGATTCCATGTTGTATTAGTCAGGGTTCTCTAGAGGAACAGAATGGACAGAATGAATTGTATTAAAAGGAAATTTATTGGATTAGCTTACACAGTCCAGCAATAGCAGGTTGCAGGTCCAAGAGTCAAGAAACCCGGTAGCTGCTCAGTCCACGAGGCTGGAGGCTTCAGCAGTCCCAATCCGGCACTGAAGGCCTGAAGGCTTCCTGGAGAGATGCTGCTCTTCAGTCCTCCCTGGTCTTCAGTCCACACTGGAAAGCAGCAACACCAAGCAGCAAGTACCAAGCGGAAAACACCAAGCAGCAAGTACCTAGGGGCAAGCAGCTAGAAGCACCAGCAGCCAGGTGGGAGAGAAAGAGCCTTTCTTCCCAGAGCTCCTGTTTATCAACCAGCCCCCTCCTCCAAGAGGGGCCGCCCACTCTGGGCCACCCACTCTGGGGGAAGGGCTTACCCCTGGGGGAAGGATTCTTCCTTTAGTTAATCCTTCCTAGAGGCAGCCTCAGAGACACACTTATGAGGAATGTCTGTGGATTCCTAAACAAATCAAGTTGACACAAACTTAACCATCACACATGTTCTACATTGCAGATTTGTGCTAACTGTTTAAGTCGTTCCTACTATAGACTTCATGTTACATATTAACATTGGCAAGTGGCCAGGCCATCAAGACAGCTGAGCTGTCTCTAGACTCTGCCTCCCATTTCAGTGATCTATCCGCCTGGGTCAGACAAGCTGTTTTTCAGTTGACACATTATCACCTACAGCATCTACCGCCTGAACAGACCTAGAGTCCATATACATACTCCACACCTGCTGGGATGGATAGAGAGTGAATGGAATTTTCTTGGTTGGTCACCTGCCAAGGCCTGGCATCCCGTGCACTGGCACATGCACCTCCCAGGAATGGCCCCTCTCCTGGATAGCAGGAAATTAGGTTCTGGTAGGAAACCAACAGGCCTTTGGCTGCTAGGCAGGCTTGGTAAGTGGCAGTCAGATCATGAAGTCTGAAGGTGGACAGGCTGGCAGTGGTCATATTTTCCATCCCGGTGCAAGTGGGAGCCTCTGCCCCAGCACTTGTGGTGGAATTCCCTCTTTGTGGCCACCTGCCCCCCTACAGCTCCTCCCACAGCTTCCTCACAGACTATTGCCTAGGTATGGGACTGGACTCAGTGTCAACAGGAAGTCCTTAAAGCCAGGCGTTGTGCCTGAGGCAATGACTAGATTCAAAACACCCTCAGCCAAATTGTTGGCCCCAGGACCCAACACAGGTGGACAGTAGAAGAAGGAGGTGGAGAAGCCCCCTATCATCCCATTGCCAGTGCTGTGCAGGGCCTCAGCCAGGAGTCTGAAGCAGAAGTGGTAGCAGTCACAGATGATAACCTTGGTGGCAGGGTTGGAGGCCATGATGATGGTCAAGCTATTGATGCTGTTGTCTAGATTGCTGATCCTCTTTGAGAAGGCCACACACCTCCCTGGTCCCCAGTTTGCGTCTGCATCTGCTGTTCCAGCTGCTCAAAATTGCCATTGTCAGATCCCACCAGGCCCACCCAGAGTCCAGTTGAAGTGACTCAAGAGCCTGGCAAGGATCCTGGGCTGCTGGTGCTGCTGGGCACAGTGAGAGGAGGGACAGGAATCAGAAATGGTCAGAGAACTATGGGTGATGAGATCCATGGCTAATGTGTGGAAGGGATTGTGGCTGCTCATTTCTGGTGAGCCAGAACCTCACTCAGAATCTGCACAGGCTCTCACCAGCCTGGTGACCTAGCCTCCTCCCTCCCTCTTTATTATGTAAATTATCACTCTGGCCTTTGATAGCTTCTAAGTCTAGGTGTTTCTCAGGCCTTTGGGCTTAGCCCTAAGAAGCCAAAGAAGTGAGTGGATAATAATGTATCTTGGGCTGCATGTGGGAGAATCAGAGCAGTGCTACTGGGTTGTATCTCTTGTGTTATATAAGTTGTGAAATTGAGAATTAAGACTCAAGTGAATGTGAAACTTAAGTATTTATGAAGATTGAAATAAAAATAAAGACTCCCAATATAGCAGAATAAAAAATGGATTAAAAACTTATAAAATAAGGAGAATGCAGCAAAGTAGCCACAGAAAGGAACTGTAGTTAGCATGTAGTTTTAATAATAGAAATAATGCATGAAAAGCATGCATGAGCCCTCCCCTAAAGATAAAAATGAAATGCCTCCTGAGCTGGAGAAATGACTTAGCGGTTAAGGTGCTTGCCTGCAAAGCCAAAGGACCTTGGTTCAATTCCCCAGGACCCACGTAAGCCAGATGCACAAGGTGGCACATGCATCTGGAGTTTGTTGCAGTGGTTGGAAGCCCTGGTATGCCCATTCTCTCTCTCTCTCCTTCTCTCTCTCTCCTCTCTCCCTCTTTTCTTCTCTCAAATAAATAAATAAAAATAAAATATAAAAAGAAATGCCTCCTAACAAAAGAAATGTGATTTATATATTATATTTCAGTTATTAGAGTATCTTATTTATTTATGGAAAGCAGTCAGGTAGAAAAGTAAATGCATATTATATAAGAGATCAGAACAACATGTCAGCAACAGAGTAATGGAATGGCTACGTTACTTTGAGAAGAACATGCTGTGTCTGTCCATCACTTGTCCATCTAGATGAATGCTCTGGCCTCTCTGTGCTCTGGGTTCCAGAAGGCTGATGCCTATCTACTCCCCTGTCCTATGTCTTCTGGCAGCAGCAGTGAGAAAACATTTGGACTTAGGAGGAGTAAGGTTAGGGTGTTAATCTGTCTCACACCTGCCAGGTCTACGGGAACATTGCCGAGGTCGTCTCGGAAAGAATATGAGTGCTGCTCTCACTGCTAGAGAACTGTCTCTATGGAGATGGTGTTGGACATTGAGGAGACTCAAAACTCGTCAAAGTAGAGAATAAGAGGATGTGGAGAGTTCAACACTAAAGGCTATATCTACTATGCCCTCCATGGCTCAGGGAACACTGTGGAAGATGGGGTGGAAAGAATGTAGGAGCCATAGAGTGCACAGGGGTGCTTTGGGGTGCTGTGAGTAAGGAGGGTTCTACCAGGCACTCCAATCTTTATGAACTCAGAGGTTTTATTAAAAGAGTTGGAAGTACTATTGCAAAATGCTCAAAAATTTATCTCCTCCTCTTCTTTTTCCTCAACAAGGTCTTACTTTTCAAGCCAGGTTTGCCTTGAACTTGTAATCCTTCTATTCAGCCTTCCAAGGTCTGGAATTAACATTGTGGGCCCCTAACCCCATGTCTGAAGAGTTTCTTAATGTATAATGAATTAAGAGTTTCTTTCCATTTTAAGAAAAGAAAGTAATACCCAACAAGTAAAGACATTTCCAAGTTCAGTTTGAATGTCTCAAGACCCAGGGGTGTGTGTTCACCAATTATGATCTCACTGAAAGTTCTCTTAAACTAACTGAAATGAAAATTTCTACAAGGGATTCATTGGCTTGGTACTGGGGAAGACAGGACTGAAGTGTCAGTCAGAGCAGCTGTCTCCCAGATAATGACAATGCAATAACTAAAAATTAACTCAAGTTGCTAAATGTTTATATTCTTTTTAAAGGAGTGGATAGCATCACTGAATCAAATTCTGGTTGCATGCACAGGTATGCCTTCACAGAGGAGTTTTGTGATTTACTTGAATTTTCAGAGTAGACCAATGGACTATTCTGAGAATAATTTGGCTTCACCGAGGCTTTTCTGCAAGGACTATATACAAGTGACCACCTAACACAATTCTGGTAGCATTGGAAGTTACCTGAGATGTTTCAGGCTAAAATGTGGAGTCTGAAAAATTGGAACATGAATAATAATTCATCAGGAGGCTTTATTTTTACCATTGTAAATATTGACATGCTTGTCTTTAAAGTGGTGATTTCTGCCATGATCTCATGAGGGTGATAGTTCTGGAGAACTAAATTCTAGAATGGAGAGGGTAAAAGCGTGGGGAGAACGGTCTTTGGAAAAGCCCATCCAGGTTCTTGGAGTAGATCCTCAAAAGAGCTTATAACCATGAGGACTTGATTAATCTCATTATATACTTTAATTTTTTTTTTCAGCTAGGGCAGTTAAGATTCAAGAAACGTTCATGAATTCACAACTTTAAAGACTTTTCATATAAATTAAATCTGGACAAAACAATTCTGTCAACCATGAGCTTCATCTTAGACTTGAAAGAGGCCTTCACTGTGCTCCAACCTTCCAGTTTTGAACTTTGAGAGTATGTTGTCCTTCCTTGAGTTTTTGTGAGTTGACCCTCTTCAAGGCTGTCTGCTCGCTCTTGTCCAGGTGTGAGAATCCCACAAATAGCTGTGTTTGTGCTCTAGGCTCATGCAACTATAGCACAATGCTCTGTAGTGAGCAGTGGTGTGCTTAGTATAACCACTATACAAACATACAAGATGTTTATTTAGGTGAGATCTCACCCTCTTGCTTCTATACTTTCTCCTACCCCAAATCAGTTGCCTAAGTTTTATTCCCAAACTCTTACTTAATAACTATTTGACTATGGACAGCAGCATTTTCTCTTTCAGCTCTTTGTTCTTTTGTGTGTGTGTGTGTGTGTGTGTGTGTGTGTGTGTGTGTGTGTGTGATTTCTTACTAAGTAGCTGTGGTGGTTTGATTTAGGTGTCCTCCATAAACTTAGGTTTTCTGAATGCTAGGTTCCCAGCTAATGGAGATTTGTGAATTAACACATCCAGGAGGCAGTGTATTTTGGGGGTGGGCTTATGGGTGTTATAAGCAGCTCCCCTTTGCCAGTGTTTGGCACATTCTCCGGTTGCTATTGTCCACTTTATGTTGGCTGGGGAGTGATGTCCATCCTCTGCTCATGCCATCATTTTCCCCTGCCATTGTGGAGCTTCCTGTATAGTCTGTAAGCCAAAATAAATCCTTTTCCCCCCAAGCTGCTCTTGGTCAGGTGATTTCTGCCAGCAATGTGAACCTGACTGCAATAGTAATGTTGGTACTGAGGAGTGGTATCATTTGCTGCTAGACACCTGACTGTGTGGCTTTTGCATTTTGGAGCTGATTTTCAAGACGAATGCGGAAGGATTTGACACTTTGGACTAAGAGATGCCTTGAAGTGCTGTAAGTGCAGCTTGATGGACTATTCTGGTCAGAGTTAAAAGATCTGAATGTAGAAAGAACTATGGACTGTGAGGTTTGGCTTATGAGGGTGAGCAAGAGCTTTGCTTGGACAGGGCTAGAAACAGTTTGTGTGCGAGGCTTGCTGTTATGGCCATGTCCTGAGAAGTTGTGCAGGGTTGCTGTGCAAAGAAATGGACTGGTGTGAGCAGAGGCATATGGCACAGAAATGAAATCATTGGGCTGAAATTTCTGCCTGTTCAGCTGCAATTATATAAGAGATTACAACATTTGAGATTGAGCCAGCTGACCTGCATTGGGGCAACAGGAAGAATGTAGACTCTTTTAAAAGGGGCCTGAGTGCTCAAGGAGTGTCCTGTTCTTCAAAGTCTGCTTTATTCACCCCTGGATTAATAAATTGGCACCCGTTTTGATTTTGTATTGGGATGAAGAAGTATACAATCAGTAGAAGTCACATTTTAAGTTTTGAATTGAGTAGGGAGTAGCTCCCAGGCACCCATGCAATCATGAACATATGCAACAGTGTATACAGCATACCAGGCTAAGTGTGTCTGGTGGGTTAGGTAAAATAAGAGCATCTTCATCCTATGATATTTTCAATTTATGCTATCTCTATCTAGATCTAATCATATTGCAAGTAGAAAGACATCTATATTTCATCTTTCTAGGTGTATCTCTTACCTGAGGGATTCTGTACAAAGAGAGTAGATCAGCCATGGGTTCTGACTCTGGTGAGGTCATCCCTCCAGTCACCCCCAGGAGCAGTTTCTATGAGCCACAGGCAAAGTTAGGAGTGGACTGAAGCTGGTTGGATAGCAGGGCTAGAGTGCTCTTCAGGGCCTGGTCAGCTGAGATGCAGGAATCATAGAGCTGAAGCCCCACAGTGATGTTGGGCAGGAACTCTGAAACCTCTTTGGCCTCAGACACAGCAAAGAGAATACCCAAGGCATTGTGGAGAAAGTGAGCTTTGAATCTTAAGAGAGTGTAAAGAATAAACAGTTTTAGGATGGGCCATTTGCTTTCTAGGGATCCCTACAAAACATCTCCAGGGAGACTCTCCTTAAAAAGAGCAAGAGTAAGAATGTGGGGTTGAGTTTAGATGTACATTTGTTTAAAGGAAGAAATCTCTGGGTGAATTTGGGACACATATAGGTAGGTAGATGTACATGGAGAAAGACTGAAGTTTCCCAGTGATGGCTACATACAATGTGACAGGCATGAAGACTTACGGGCTGTGATAGGCACATAGACAATATTGATCTGAAAAACAATGCAGACATGGGATATGGCAGAGAAACACAGGGACTGGGATAGATGACACAGATAGAGAAATGTCCATATATACACAGCAGCAAGCACTCAGGGTATAGAAGAGAGAGTCATGGTGAATGGGATAAACAGAGGAGGATACAGAGACCTTTATTCACAAGCAGGCACACAGGCACAGGCGTAGGAAAGAAGGCACCAATATAAATAGCCGCAGACACATGTCCAGAGCTGAGTGCATGCAAGACAACTGGTGTGCTTCTGACAAAGACTGTCTGGAAGAATTAAGATGGACATGGGGTAGGGTGGCATTGGAGACTTGTTCAAGTTTTTTGGCATCTATCTGAACAGGATCTGGAGGGCTCATGTTTGAAATCTGCCATGAAGATATTTAGGCCTTGGACAAGTTTACATATTTGTGAAATCTGGGTTCATGGGTAAGAGAGGTATACAAGGACGGGCTGATTTCTGTGTACCCCCTGATTGCATCTATAGATGTTGTACTTACCATGACTTTGAAACCCACTCCCAGGCCTCAGGATCCTGTGCTCTGCCCTCCATAGCCAGCATTTACAGATGAGTGTTGAGGACCAGAAGGAAAGAGGGGCTTGCCTTTTGATCCTTCAACACTGTGAGATCTGGGTTGAACCAAACAAAGCAACAAAGATTTCCAGGTAGTTCACAGCAGGATAGGTATGGTTAAGAATCTCTCTGCCAGGAGGCATTGGAAGGTGAGAGACATGTATATGGCTTCTCTTTGACTCTGGTGTACAAGAATATTGCTTTTGGCTTAGGGAGGTGGCTAAGTGAATAAAATAAAATAAAATAAAATAAAATAAAATAAAATAAAACAAAACAAAACAAAACAAAATAAAATACTGAGCTTGGAGCCCCAGGACCCATGTAAATAGCTGGATATTGTAGCAGGTGTTCGTAATCCCAGTGTGTTGACTGAGAGATCTGAGGAGAAAGGAGAATCTTGGAAGCTTGTGGGCCAGCTAGCCTGGTGAATATAGTGGGGAAGAATAAGAGACACTGCCTCTAGCAAGGTAGAAGCTGAAAACTGACACTCAGGGCTGTCGTCTGACTTCCATATGTGCACTGTGGCATGTACATTCACACACACATGAAAATAAAGTACTCTGCTTTCCCAAGCCCTCCCTCCCTTCCTTCCCAGTGGTAGAAAGCATGACTTACTGTCAGCAGAGTGGCTGTTCCGGAGAGTGCTGGAAGTTGAATTCTTTTGGGTCAATCACAGCATTAAAGGGGGTTACAGCTCCCATGAGCACATCTCCTTCCATGGAGGAGTTTGAAGGTCTGGATTTTGGCAGGTAACTAGGGGCCCAGACAAGGTTTTGCATGGCCACTATGAGAGCAGGACCATAAGGACCACTGGACATGGCACAGGGACCGTCGTCCTTCCTTGTAGGCCTATGGTTGAGGGTTCTGGTTGTCAGAGCACCTGGGCTTTTCTTCCAGGAGCTTGTGGGCACACCTGCTGGGCCATTTAGGGGAGGAAAAGGGGGATGGAGTATGACTGAGTTCGCAACCTTTGCCCTAAAAGACGAACTCTTCTGAACTTGCCAGATCTCGGAGACTCCCATCTTGCCCTGGCCCCAGTAGCTCCCATTTTTACTCTTGCATTCTTCCAGCTAATGCTTCCTTCTTTTCCAGTTGGGATATCTGCAGAAATGACCCCACTGCATGGGAGTAGGAGGTCTTCCCTGCCCTGAAATACTTCTCTACTTCAGGGCCCGTGTTTATAAAGAAGACTTCTCTGCTACTGGGCCTCCTGGGCTTGCTCATACTTTATAATTTTCAAAGTCAGAATTTATCCAAATGTCACAGAGGGGAGGTTGAGGTCTCCAGGAAGAGACTGAAAAACAAAGAACTTTTCTGAGTCTGTGGTCACAGGCCCTCTTCCAGATCCAGCAGGCATAGGGGCAGCAGGCTTGGTATCATATCCACAATGGGGCCTGGAGAAGAGGAGAGATGGCCCTAGGGTTTGACTTTAATAAGTTTATGGCCTGAATTCTATACCCAGTCCAGCTGGGACTTTCTGAGTAATCTTGAACAAGTTACCTGCTGTTTCTCTGGCTTCAATTTGCCCTTTAAAAATAAAATAATGATGAACTCAAGAAGGAAAAAAAATAAAATAATGTTTTATTGATAACTTCAGTAAGTATAGACAATAAACTATAATTCCCTCCCACCACTCCCATTTTCTTCCTCCCAAATCTACCCTCCATTGAATTTTTCTTCTTTCCAATTAATCTTTCTTCTATTTTGATGTCATCATTTCCCCCTTCTATAATGGAGGACTTGTGTAGGTAGGGTCAGGCACTATGAGGTCATGAATATCACAGCCATTTTGTGTCTGGAAGAGTGCATTGTAAGCAGTCCTATCCTTCCTTTGGTTCTTACATTCTTTCCTCTACCTCTTTTGCAATGGACCCTGAGCCTTGGAGGGTGTGATACGATGTCTCAGTGTGGAACATTTCCCCATCATTTTAATGGTCTTCGACAGCACTTTGACTCAATAGATATTATTTCATATATTTTGGCTTCCATTAATAGGCTATTTTAGGCTGTATTTCATTTTGCTCATAATATTCTCAGAGAATTCAGTTCCTGATTAACTTTGGTTTAGAAGCTCATGTTTTCCCAATGGAACCTGGACTGCGGGTGAAGAATATTTTGTACAAAACAGCCACACCTGCAGCTAGCCATAAGCCTGATGACCAGGGTTGGGATCCCCAGAACCCAGAAAAAGCTGGATGCAAGTAGCATTTGCATCCGTAATCTCAACATGTCTATGGCAATGGGAGGTTCAGTCAGGAGGGTCCTGAAGCACACAGGTCAGCTACTCTGGTGTTTGAAGTATCCAAAAATAAAAAACAAAGAAACCCAAGGAACAAGAGACCCCGTTTCAAAACATGGTAGGAGGAGAGAAGGTTGCATTCATATTTCCACAGGCATGATGTAATCACACACACAGCAGGCCTCGCTCATACCCAGAGGAATCTGATTATGCTTGTTTTTCTGGAATGCTGATGATTGCAACTACAGGCAATCTCTGTGGCAGAGTCAATATTGCTTAGCAAAATTTCCATTTTCTCTGATCTTTAATGGCCCTCTATTAGAACTAGCCCACAGCCTCTGTGTGGCCATGGGCCTAGTTCTAATCAATGGATGGAAGCAACAAAAGCTCACGTGGACTTCTGTTGTCTTTTATCCCTTGCTCCAGTGACAAAGGAGTTTTCAAAGCTTCTCATAGTTTGGTGACAACATGGTGGCCCTCTTTAAGCTGGGGTCACATGATCATATGGAACCAAGGACCCTGTCAATTTGTGTGGGACAAGCATTTTTTTTTTTTTTTTTTTTTTTGGTTTTTCGAGGTAGGGTCTCACTCTGGTCCAGGCTGACCTGGAATTAGCTATGTAGTCTCAGGGTGGCCTCAAGCTCATGGCAATCCTCCTACCTCTGCCTCCCGAGTGCTGGGATTAAAGGCATGCGCCACCATGCCCAGTGGGACAAGCATTTTGAAAATAAATAAATAAAATCTTTGTTGGGACAATGAACCCAGCTTATTTTGATTAGATTCAAAGTCACAAATTGATTTTCATCAACTCTGATTTAATTCTTTCAAGGAGGAAAATGTGTTATTGTTTCCTTTTAATCTTAGGGTACTGATGCTCTGACAAGGTGAGATATTTTCTCAAGTTGTTAAATTTAAATACCGCAGATTTCTGCAGCTCTGCTTCTTGTCAATGAGGTTATGTCTTTAAGAAATCATGCAGAAGCACTAAAAGAAAAGCAATAAGAAGACTTTCTCACTCAACCCTTACTGTTGCCATGACACACAAATGAAATGGCAACAATGTTCTGGAAGAGTCGTTCAGAAGCAGAGTTTTATTTATATATAGTTTTCTTGAGGTACAATTGACATAACGTATATATAGATGAATTCACACAGAAGCATCCAAGCTGAGACCAACACCACAAAGTAATAAGCATACCCATCCCTGTTAACAGTTTTCTTACATTCTTATATCCCTTTACTGTTTTATGTCAAAATCACATATCACAAGATATACTTTATTAATAACCTTTTTTTTCCTAGGTCAGGTATCACTTCAGCATAGGCTCACTTGGAACTCACTATGTATTCTCAGGCTGGCCTTGAACTCAGGGCAATCCTTCCACCTCTGCCTCCGAGTGCTGGGATTAAAGGTGTGCACCACCATGCCTGGCTATTAAAACTTTTCAGCACATAGCACCATATTGTTTACTATAGGCATTATATAGCAAAGAAGCTCTCCAGAGCTTACTAATCTTGTATGACTGAAGCTTTATACACATTGAACAACAACTCTACTTCCTTTTACCCTCATCTTCTGGGAATAATGCTCTTATTTTCTGTTTGTGTAGGTCTGAACATCTTTGCTTTCTAATTTAAGAGGAGTCATGTAGTATTTTGCCTTCTATGACTAACTTATTTCACCTTCTATAATGTTGCTTACATCTATCTATTGTAGAAAATGGTAGGGCTTCTTGGTTGGGCATGGTGGCACATGCCTTTAATCCCAGCACTTGGGAGGCAGAGGTAGGAGGATTGCCACGAGTTCGAGGCTACCCTGAGACTACATAGTGAATTCCAGGTTAGCCTGAGCTAGAGTAAGACCCTACCTGGGAAAGCCAAAAAAAAAAAAAAAAAAAGATTTCTTTTGTTTTAAACATGGACTAATATTCTATATATACATGTCTATGTACATCAAATTTTGTTTATCCATTCATCCACTGATAGATATTTTGATTTTTTTCTTATCTTGGGTATTATAGATAATGCTGCAATGAATATGAGAGTGAAAAGGTCTACTTGGGACCCTGATTTCAATTCTTTTGTATATACTACATATAATCCTGGAACTAGGAGTACTGAGTCATAGGATACTTGCATTTTTCTTATTGTTTTGTGAAAATGACATACTGTCTTTCATAGTGGCTATACTGCTTCCATATTAGCAACAACTGTGTTCAAAACTTCCAATTTCTCCACATTTTCACCAAGAGTATTTTTGCATCTGTATGTATGTGCAGCATGCATCTTCACGTTTGTATGTGTATGGGTGTACATATGTGAGTAAGTGTGTGTGCACATGTGTGCAAGGACTTGTGGAAGCCAGAAGTTGATATCAGGTGTCTTCTCAATCATTCACCATTATTATTATTATTATTATTATTATTATTTTTGGTTTTTTGGTTTTTTGAGGTAGGGTCTCACTCTAGCCCAGGCTGACCTGGAATTCACTCTGTAGTCTCAGGGTGGCCTTGAACTCACGGCGATCCTCCTACCTCTGCCTCCCGAGTGCTGGGATTAAAGGCGTGCACCACCATGCCCGGCTCACACCACCTTATTTTTTTGAGAAAAAGTCTGTCACTGAACCTGGACTTCACTGTTTTGGTCAGACTAACTAAGCAGCAAGCCCCGGGGAACCGCCTGTCTCCACTTCTTCATTGCTGGGATTACTAGCATTTTACATGGGTGCTGGGTTCTCATGCATGCACAACAGTACTTCACTCAGTAAGCCACCTTCCCAGCTCACACCACACTTTTTTGTGGTGTATGATGTATGTATGTGGTTGTGTTTGTTCATGTATGTGAGTGTGGGTGTGCTCAATGTACAGTACATGTATGGAGGTTAGAAGACAATTTTGGGTGTTGGTCCTTACCTTCTACTTCATTTGATGTGGGGTTTCTTGCTGCTCACTGCTCTGTTTCTCCAGAATAGCTGGTCTATGAGCTTCTGGTGGATTCTCTTGTGTCCACCTCTCCTTGCCCTAGGGATGACGGGGTTACAGATACCTGCTGCAGCCCCTGGCTTTCTTACATGGCTTTGGGAATCTGAATTCAGCTACTCATACTTGAGTGACAAGCACTTTATCCACTGAGTCATTTCTTATCCAAAAACTTTAAAAAATAATAACTTTCCTTACAGGTATGAAGTACTATCTCTGCTAACAAAGATAATCCCTGTGGCAGAATCCATATTACCTAGCAAGTAATAATTTTCTAATATTCGACTTGTATTTTCTTGATAGTGATGTTAAGTATCTTTTCATATACCAGTTGGCCATTTGTAGGTCCTCATTAGAGAAATATCCATTTAGTTCCTTTGTCTTATTTAATTTGTTTGCAATTGAGTTGTAGGAGTTGCTTATATATTTTGGAAATTAACCTCTTATTAAATGTATGATCTACAAATATTTTCTCCTATTCATGGGTGGCTCCTTTCACTCTGATGATTATTTCCTTTGTCATATTGAAGCTTTTTAGTTTAATATAGTAAAATTTTAATTAATTTCCCCATAGTGAGTTGGCAGGCTACTCATAACAAATGGAAAAATTGTTCTATTAATATGATTCTTAGCTGTACTCTTTCATGAATAAAAATCAATGTCAATGAGCACAATGACAGAAAGGATAAAAAAGGGACAGCTGCATAGTTGAATGCAAGAACAGGAGGTTGGACTATGAAAATCAATTTGGAGATTCCTGAAAATGATGAACATAAAGCAACCAATAGATCCAGTTATTCCCTTACTGGGCATTTATCCTAAATGCTTCATGTATCAATACAGAGACATTTGCTCAACCATGTTTATAGCTGCTCAATTCATTATAGTTAAGAATTAGAATCAACCCAGATGCCCATCATTGCATGAATGGATAACAGAGTTGTGGTACATATACACGATGGAATTCTATATAGCAGTAAGAAAAAAATAATGCAATGCAATTTGTAGAAAAATGGATAGACTTGGAACATATCATACTCAATGAACTCACACAATCACAGAAAGACAAATGGCACATGTTATCACTCATCTGTGGTTCTTCATTTGACCAGCTGGAGTTGCTGACATATCTAATAGGCAACTCAAGGCTCAGACAATAGGGATGGAATGGTTTGGGGTAGAGCAAGGGGAGGGTGGTGGAAAACAAACACAAAACTAAATCCAAAATGAACTGGTACCATAGAAACCTTTATCCTTGAAGATAGACTAAAACATATAACCCTCAAGAGGAGTAAGGGGGAGCACCTCTGGAGGTTTGATTCAGGTGCCCCCATAAACTTAGGTGTTCTAAATATTAGGTGCCCAGCTGATGACAATTTGGGAATTAAAGCCTCCTGGAGGCAGTGTATTGTTGGGGGTGGGCTTATGGGTGTTATAGCCAGCTTTCTCTTGCCACTGTTTGGCACAATCTCCTTCCTATTGCTATTGTCCACTTGATGTTGGCCAGGAGGTGATGTCCACCCTTTGTCCAAGCCATCGTTTTCCCCCTGCTATCATGGAGCTTCCCCTTGAGTCTGTAAGCCAAAATAAAACCTTTTTCTCACAGGCTGCTCTTGGTTGGGTGTGAACCTGACTGCAATAGCACCTGAAAAGAAGGGAACTTGAGAGGGCGGGATGAAGCCTCACTTAAAAAAATTTTTTTTGAGCTGGGCATGGTGGCGCACGCCTTTAATCCCAGCACTTGGGAGGCAGAGGTAGGAGGATCGCTGAGAGTTCAAGGCCACCCTGAGAATACATAGTTAATTCCAGGTCAGCCTGGGCCAGAGTGAGACCCTACCTTGAAAAAAAAAAAAAAAAAAAAAAAAAAAAAAATTTTTTTTTTTTTTAAATCTCTGGCCTGTGACTCCCAGTACCAGAAATCAGTGGTACAATGAGCTGTTGATCAGAGAGACCTATGAGGTCTCTAACACAAGACAGGCTTCTGTCAAAGCACTTGATTACCCACCTGAGGCAAAAGCTAAGACCCTATTGCTAAAGACATCATATACTGCTGTCAGAGCACAGAGAGACTTGGCTGGAATCCAGAAGAGAGCCAGTCCCCAGACAGCCTGTCTAGTGCTTGAAAGTGCTCCATGAACTACTAGGGGAAAGTGGCCAGCAACGATCTGAGCAACCAGAGGTCTAATCTACTAAGAAGCAAACATCCTGACAGATGTACATGCAAGAGCAATGGTGGCCTTGGCCTTGGTGGGTAGAAAGTAGCTTTCCCATTGGCTAAGAGATCTGCTTATTGTAAAGGAACCCATATCTGGAATTGTGAACCAGATCAGAATCCTATGGAGACAAAGATTATGCTGTCCACTGTCAAGCTCTCACTAGTCTTTGGCTAAAAGAGGGGTTACATCCATCACACTCTCCTTAAATTAATAATGCTTATCCCATTTAAACTATGCTGACTTCTTTTTCAGAAGGTAGAGAGACCAGGGAAGATAAACTACTGCTCGTACTTCAGCCAAGCCACAGCTGAAACCACAGAGGAGTTGGGGAGATGAACAAGAGTGCTGCTTCCATGCTGAACCTGATAATCAGCACCAGGGTGAAGGAGACAGACCCTGAGGATGCTCAACACCTACCAAAGCAGAGATCCAGAGGCTCCTAAGAGCTCATCACTGAAGTAGACTTAAAACTCACCCATCACGGCTCAGGGAATTTTGCAGGAGAGGGAGCAGAAAGATTGTAAGAGCCAAAGGTTGAGACATCATGTGCAGAGTCATTCCCTCCCCTAAAAATAACTCACTGCTGCTCCCACAATGCATAACCTACAATCCCATGAGGAATACCTGCAACCTCACTGAGGAGAGTCCCCAGTAGAATGGGGACCAACACATGATGTATCCATACAAAATATGTTGTTAATAATAAGTAAATAAGGGGCTGGAGAGATGGCTTAGTGGTTAAGGCATATGCCTGCAAAGCCAAAGGATCCCGGTTTGATTCTCCAGGACCCACGTAAGCCAGATGGTCTGGAGTTCGTTTGCAGTGGCTGGTGTGCCCATTCTCTCTCTCTCTCTCTCCCTCTTTCTCCTCTCAAATAAATAAATAAAATATATTTAAAAATAAATAAATAAGTAAATAAAAAAAGAATCCAGTTGTTAAAGGCATTTATGTGCAAAGCCTGATGTCCTAGGTTCAATTCTCTGATACTCACATAAAGCTACATGCATCTGTAGTTTGTAGTGAGTTTTATGAGTCTTTTAATAGTCTGTTCTGTGAAGCAGGTCATTATTTGCTTTGGATCTCTTTTATTTAGGGCCCATGAGATAAAGTGGTTTTTTTTTTTTTTGTGTGTGTGTGGAAATAATTAGATTTATGGTGCTCTTATTCTCTTAGATATTTTTATATGAGTACTTTCTCCTAAGAATCCTTGAGTAGCCAGGATGGCTTTCACTCTTGAACTGTATCTTATGAACTTCAGAAGGTTGAAATGACATGTCAAAGAATGAAGTTCAAGTGCAGAATTTCGAACACAGTGTCATATAATGGCATAGTTTTATTATTTTATAGTGGTCATTCTCAACTATAAGCCTTAGCTTCAATTCTTTGCCTCTAATCGAGTGGTTCATGGGAAGAAGAATAGTGGTATTTAGTAGAGCCTGTTTGATGTAGAAATGAGACTGCTTTTTGCCCATGGAGTGAGTTCCTTTGTCCTCTGCAGACTGCTCTTGGCACTGGGGATACCTCTGGGGAGCAGAGATAGCGGCTGCTCCTCCAGGGGTTTTAATTCTCACTAGGAGACTGGTTGGCTTATTTGTGAACTATGGAGTTTTTATTAGCCACAGAGTTCCCACACAGAACCTTTAGAAGCTACTTGCCAATTTTAATCTTAGGGATTACATGGGTTATAAGGCAAAATCAAAATCTGGTGTTTTAGATATAGACCCCCACCAAAAAAAACCAAAAAAATACTTTTTTTTCAAAGGCATGTGCCACCATGCCCTGCTTTTGGGACTTTTAAATTTTTATTTATTTATTAGAGACAGAGAGAGGGAAAGAAAGAGAGGGAGAGTGAGAATGGGCATGCCAGGGCCTGAAGCCACTGCAAATGAACTCCAGATGTGTGCGCCCCCTTGGGCCTCTGGCTTACGTGGGACCTGGAGAACTGAAGCAGCACCCTTAGGGTTCACAGGCATGCACCTTAACTGCTAAGCCATCTCTCCAGCCCCCAAAATACTTTTATTAAGTTTGTTTTCTTCTCTTTTCTGTTTTGCGTGAGTGTGTGTGTGTGTTTCATGTTGTGTGTGTGCAGGTGCATGTGCGTGTGAGTGTACATGTACACACCAGAAAACAACTTTGGGTATCATTCCTTAGGAATGCCATCCACTTAAAAAATTTCTTAAAATATTTTATTTATTTACTTGAGAGAGAAAAAGGCAGGGAGGGAGAGATAGAGAGAAAAGGGAGAGAATGGGCACACCAGGGCCTCTAGCCATTGCAAGCAATCTCCAGATGAATGCACCACCTTGTGCATCTGGTTTATGTGGGTACTGGGGAATCCAATCTGGATCCTTAGGCTTTGTAGGCAAGTGCCTTAACCACTAAGCAATCTCTCTAGCTCTCCCACCCATTTTTAAATAAGTTCTCTCATTGGCCTAGAGCTTGCCAGTAGGTTATATTGCTGGCCAACAAACTCCAGGGTCTGCTTGTCTCTGCCTGCATAGCACTAGAATTACCAGTGTGCTCCATCACCTAGCTTTTTTACTTGGGTTCTGGGGATTAATCTCAGGTCCTCCTGATTGCAAGCACATACTTTACCTACTGAGCCATCTCCCCAAGCCCTCTGTCAGATTTCTAGTATCTAACAGGTAGTGTGCAGAAATGGATGCATGTCAAATCTATTGAGTGGTGGCTTTGGCATGGATGTCTCCTGTTATTCTCATTTTCCTTGACCTGCTCTTACTGATTAGAGGGAAGTCAGAAGGGAATCCTAGAGTCTTTATGATCAGTTTATGTGTTTTCCCTTCAGATCATTGTCAATTCTGGGGTAGTTCTGTGCTTCCACTGTGTGCTGCTTTCTATCGCTCTGCTGAACTTACCATCATTTTCTTGTTGTGACTTATGATCTACTGACTTCAGCTTCTCAAATGCTGAGGTTAGAAGCACATGTCACCATGCCAGGCATTCTCATAATTATAAAGATCTTTTCTGTTTCATCATAACTTGGACTTAAATATGGCAGTGGCTCATAACCTCATGGAGACACCTCTCATTTAGTTCCTCTGACACAGAAAAATGATTTCAGAGTTGCTTAGTTTAGTACTTTAAGAAAAGAAAAAAAAGAATCTTTTATGATTAGTTTTTCCTCCAGCTGCCTTTCTTGACAGAGGTAGACAAAAATTTTGAAGTTGAAATCTGTAACAAGCTCACATATTAACTGTCTGTGGTGTCAAAAGGGACAGCCATGTGACATAAATCAACTTTCATTCCTTTGGCCTAGGCTGTGGATTGGCCTTGTGTCATGACATCTGACCTAGACCACTCAAATGTATCTCAACATCCTATTTAGGGCCTCCAGAAATGCTACAAAATACTAAGAAAGCATAAACGAGACAGCACAGATCCAGGACGGAGCCACAGGCATAGAAGGATTCCTGTAGCATTTCTGGGACACTCGAGGGCAGGGGTCAGTGCTCAGATCATCACCTTCCTCATTGTATTCCTCTTCCTATAGCATCCATTACAGTTACCTTTCTCCCTGACCTCACCTGCTAGGGCAAATCCTAAGAGGAGATGGGGACTGCTCTCTGTCCATGTTCTGAATACTTGTTATATAGTCAGGTCAATGATAATGTCCCTATGCTAATTGTTGTTCCCTGCACTTGACATCTTTGTCATTGATTGCTGCCTCAGCAAAGTGTATTCCTATTTCTGTTTATCAGAAGACAAAATTAAAAGTTTGGGAAGAAAGACAATTTGTGTAAATTTAGGGTCTAAATTATGTTTAAGAATTTGGAGTACACATTCAGAAGTCTCTGGCACACACACACACAATCGTCAACATAATATAGCTATAGAATTTATATTACCTTGTAGGGAAAGATCTGGTTTCTGTACTCTTGAAAGGAACTTCAATGGAACATTGTCAATATTTTACCTTTTTTTTTTTTGAGCAAGTCCCTGGAGATTGGTGCTGTTGGGATCTAAAACCCATAGAGAATGCAATTATCTAATCTTTCTTGGGACACTGATGCTAAAAATCAGAGCTTGTGACTATATAGATCTGTTGTGTGATTTTTTTTCCCCTGGGGATATGTAAACAAATGTCTATTTACCCCAGATAAGGTGCACACACAATTCCACCCAGGTCTGGATTGGCAAAACAATGGGTTGACTGGGGGTTACTAATGGAAGGATGGGTGACTCCAAGTCAGCTGTTCTATTGAGAGGCTCATTCTAGAGTGGGTTTCGTTCATGGCAGCTGTCCTGTAGCTCCCCACGCAACTTGCAAGCAGCTCCATGGAAGTTTCCTCCTCCTCAGCAGCTGCTTATCACTTGCACGTTCTTAGAGGGGCACTGCAAGTCTCACAACTCTCTAAGCTTCCTAAGTCTTGTAAGTTTAGTGAGCTTCCTTAACCTTATGAGCCTCCTCCTTCTTCTAGGGGCCAACGTTTCAATTTGGAGGAAGTAAGTTCTCTACATGGCCTGCTGACTTGTCTTCTTGCTCAAACATGAATCATGGAGCTTTCTGATCCAGTGAATTCTTTGGTGTTTTTATCTTTTACAGATATCATCTAAGATGATGCTTGTGCACAAGGTAAAGGACAGAGACTCTATACAACCCTCCTTCATGATTTGTCTGCTTTTAGTAGGGGGTGTGTGAGACAAAACTTGTTGCAAAATACAAATTAATGAATGAAACAAAGCTTTTAATTTGTAGAAGCCTGCTCCCTTCACTAACAGCTTACTACACTGGGATTGTTTTCCCTTCTCTTCATCTAGGCAAGCAAACAATGGGTAGGAACAGACCCTGAATGACCCATTTCCCTTGCTTTGTGTGCTTCTTCTGTGACAATGAGTATTGTCACCTTCATGCCATTTTCTTCAGTGGTGGAAAGAAATGGAGAGAGAATTCAGACCTACATTGACATGTATTTTTTTTTTTTTTTTTTTTTTTGGAGAGACACAGAGACAGACAGAGGGAGAGAAAGACAGAGAATGGGCGCACCAGAAATCCAGATGTGTTCGCCCCCTTGTGGTCAAGTGCGGCATTGCACCCTTGCATCACTTTGCATCTGGCTAAACGTGGGACCTGGAGATTGGAACCACTGGAGATTGGAACCAGTGTTCTTAGGGTTAGCAGGCAGGCGCCTTAACTGCTAAGCCATCTCTCCAGCCCGTATTTTTTTTTCCCCTCTCAAAATCAGTTTCTGAGGGTTCATCTGACCTGGGCTTTGGACTTGGGAAGGAAATCAAGATTCTGCTCTTCAGGATTTCATAGTTGGTGTAGGAGTTACTATTGAGTAAAATCCTTGCTACAGAAGGTAATATGTGGTTCAAGTGTACCTAGACATAGGCTGCTTGGTGAGCACATCTCACCAAGGTAGGCAACGGGGTCAGGAGGAAAATCAATGTACTATGAGCTTCAGAAACTATTTTTAGCTCTTGTGGAAACTTTCCTACAGTAGATGGTAGCTTATTTAATCTGGAAGATATAAGTACAACATGAGAGAAGGAACCACAAAAACCAGGTATCAAGCTGCAAGGCAATTTTCAAGTTCTCTTATTCTGGCCTGAGCATAAAAGAAAACCATAAAGTGGGAAGGGCCTATATTACACAATACTTCCTGAAATTTAGGTGGAATATATTAAAAGGGAAATAAAAAGCCAATTAGGGGCTGGAGAGATGGCTTAGCAGCTAAGGTGCCTGCCTGCTAAGCCTAAGAACGCTGGTTCCAATGTCCAGCAGTTCCAATCTCCCAGGTCCCATGTTTAGCCAGATGCAAAGTGAGGCAAGGGCGCAATGCCGCACTTGCCCACAAGGGGGCGCATGCATCTGGATTTCGTTCACAGCAGCTGAGAGACTGCTGGTGCGCCCATTTCTGTCTCCCTCTCTGTCTCTCTCTGTCTCTCTCTCCACAAATAAATAAAAAATAATAAAAAAATTAAAAAAAGCCAATTAGTTAAGTTTATAGCAATCCTCACATGTAATTTTTTTTTTTTTGGTTTTTCAAGGTAGGGTCTCACTCTAGTGCAGGCTGACCTGAAATTCACCATGTAGTCTCAGGGTGGCCTCAAACTGATGACGATCCTCCTACCTCTGCCTCCCGAGTGCTGGGATTAAAGGCATGAGCCACCATGCCCGGCCTCTCACATGTAATTTTTGAGACATAGTCATTGTAATGTTGAGAGTGGCAGAGACAAGAAATAAGAATTGGGGCCAGGTGAAGTAATGCAAAATCCCTTGTACTTTAAATTTGGTACGTGATGGTGTCAGAAGATGGCTGAGTGCAGGAAATGAATTGACAGTGCAAGACATGGGTAAGAAGAAAATCCTGTGGAATTTCTGGACAACACAGGAAATGAATTGACAGTGCAAGACATGGGTAAGAAGAAAGTCCTGTGGAATTTCTGGACAACACATTCATGCTTCTCCTTTACTGGTAGCACTTGCCTGTTTTCTGTTTGTGGGAATTCAAGATTTGCACTGGCTGCATGTTCGGATACACTAGCAAAGTGACTAAGAAGAGAGATCCTGTGACTCAAGTCTATGCACGTTAGGATACCTGGAATCTACCAGTGACCTTTCTGAAAGCAGCTTTCACATCCTTGTTTCTCAAGCTGTAGATCAGAGGGTTCAGCATGGGGATGACCACTGTGTAGACCACAGACACGACCTTGTCTTCCTCCAGGGATTTTCCAGAGCCACTCCTTATATACATGAAGGTGAGGGTCCCAAAGAAGAGGGCCACTGCAGTGAGGTGGGAGGCACACGTGGAGAACGTTTTTGCTCTGCCACCTGCAGACTTCACCCTCAGAACAGCCCTGATGATTAGCAGGTAGGAAATGAGGATGACCAAGGCATTGGCCAAAATCACAAAGTTGCCAAAGAAGACAATGATGATCTCAGCATCTGCTGTGTCACCACAGGCCAGCTTCAGCAGGGGTGGGAGGTCACAGAAGAAGAAGTTGATCTGATCGTCCTCACAGAAGGAGAGGGAGAAGGTGCATGCAGTGCGCAGGATGGCCCCAGACACCCCACACACATAGGCTCCTATTACCAAACTCCAGCATTTTCTGGGGCTCATGGCCACCATGTAAAGCAGTGGGTTGCTAATAGCAACATAGCGGTCATAGGCCATCACAGCCAACAGGAAACATTCTGTACCTGCACAGATAGTAAAGAAGAAGAACTGGGCAGCACAGTGTCCATAGGAGATGACCGCTTTACCTCTGGCCAGTGTGGCCAGGATCTGGGGGGTGATGACTGAGGTGTAGCAGGCATCCAATGCAGAGAGGTGGCTCAGGAAGAAGTACATGGGGGTGTGGAGCTGGACATCCACTTGGATGAGAACAATCATGCCCACATTCCCCAGAATGGTGACCAGGTAGAAACTGAGAAACACCAGGAAGAGTGGAATCACCCACTGTGGATGGTCAGTAAAGCCCATGAGAATGAACTCTGTAACTGTGGTGAGGTTGTTCTTGGCCATGGATTCAATGTCAACTGTTTGTCAGTCTGATAATGAACAAACAAAGATATCCAAGACTGAAAAACAAAATCTTTTTCTTTGTGGTGGAAATTCAGTTATAATTCTGGCACTATTATTTGAAGGTTTGCTGTTTAGATATCTTGACTCTGGCTGGTTCTCCTTGGGTATATCCAAATTTTATGGAGGTAGTCTTGAGTTGGTACTTCTGTTTGAGATTAATTCTGCTTTATATTCGGCAATTTCTGTGAGGATAAGAGACAACGATTATCAGGTTTGGAAGGGACCAAGATGCCACCTATTCAAACCGTATTTGGCATGAGTCTGTACTGCACATCACTGTGTGGTCACACTGATTCTCTGTGAGCCCCACCCACAATAGTTCTACCTGACAGCTCTGTTTTTGCACCTGGATTCTGCCTGTCTCTCTGTACCTTTGACACGCTGACCTTAGTTTCAGCCCTGCCCTTCTTCCCTCCAGAACCTTTCAGAAGTAGGAAATTATGAGCCTAATTTTTGTATGGACTAATCTCTTATAGTATACATTCATGTATTTTTTATTACTATATGATTATTCAGACAGCCACCCCAAATTGTCTATTAGCGAATACGGCTAATAACTGAAGGCTTTTCTTTATCTCAGTCTTTACCACTCCAGCTCAGAGTCCATCTTGAATACACTGTGTTTCAATATTTTTTTGCTGTTTGAACATAAATGTATTCAAATACATCTTCTTATCTTTCAGTTCTTGTGCTTTGGGCAAGTTATTTAAGCCCTGTTTTTTTTTTTAAATATTTTATTTATTTATTTAATAAAGGAAAAGAAAGAAGCAGATAGAGAGAGAGAGAGAAAGAGAGAGAGAGAGTGAGGGTAAGCCAAGGCCTCTAGCCACTGCAAATGAACTCCAGACACATGTGACACCTTGCACATCTGGTTTATATGGGTATTTGGAAATTGAACCTAAGTCCTTAGGCTTCACAGGCAAGCACCTTAACCACTAGGCAATCACTACAGTTCCCCTCAATTTTTCAAAAAAAAATTTTTATTTATTTATTTATTGGGGGGGGGCGCAAATGGGCATGTCAGGGCCTCTAGCCACTGCAAATGAACTCTAGACACATGCACCACCTTGTGCATCTGGCTTATGTGGGTCCAGGAGAATCAAACCTGGGTCTTTAGGCTTTCAGGCAAGTGCCTTAACTGCTAAGCCATGTTTCCAGCCCATAATCCCTCAATTTTTAGGTTAATTTTTGGTATACAAAATAATGGGGTTCATTATGATATTTTGATGCATATATCTCATTGTACTATGTTCTTATTCATATCTACTAGTAGCCTTTATTTATCCTCTTAATCTCTTTCAACCCTCAAATTATCTTCCCCTTGGCTTTCATGTCACACACATGCACACACAGATATACTTCTATAGGTAAATCTAGATTGAATATATGAAAGAAAACATAAATATTTTGTCTATTTTCAACCATTACTCTCCCTCATTTTTCTCTCTCCCCTACTTCTAGGTCTCTTTCCCCTATAGACACTTTTCTACTTTCAGATATATATCTATATATCTATGTATATGATAGACATGTATATTTTATATCCATATGTATAGATTACACATCAATACACATGTTTACATATATTTAAACCTAGATTCCCATGCCTCAATTTCTTGTCCATAATATTGAAAAGCACACATATCACTGGGATATTTTGAATATTAAATCAATACCTACAAGGAGAGTAGAGCACTGTCTAGCACACAGAAAAAGATAAAAAATGTAAAGTATTATTATTTTTACATTATTATTATTATTTTAGATAGTATCTATTGATTTCCTGTTCTGAAGATAATGCATTTACCTCATGTGAACTTTGATATATTGTTTTTTGTATCTCTTTAAATAATATACTTCTCTCTATATACCTATTTTGCTCTGTGTATCTTTCTCTCTCTATATATATGTTTGAATATTGATGAGTAAATCTATGTTATTACTAAATAAGATAAATATTTCTTTATTCTTTTTTCTACTTTATTTTTTTCAAGTAAAAAGTTTATTATTTTGGATTGGGTAGAAACAGAAAGTCTTTTTATGAGATTATTGATCTGATATGTAAATGATGAGAAGGAGCCAGCCACACAAAGACATGGGGAAAGAATTTGCTAGATACAAAATAACACAGTTATAACGAGGTATAATGTCAATGAGGTAGAAAAGGGCTCAGGATGATAAGAACACAAAGTTTACTGTTTACTCAATTAAAAATGCTCACTCTATTCATGTACAATGGTTACTATCCTGGTTAAAGCTTCTGTTCTTTTTCTGTAGGATTTGTTATGAAAATAGTAAATGGTGTTTCTCAGTTATAACTGCAGATATGTCATACACTAAAGATATGAATTGCATGACTGGAGGGCTAGAGGAAAATATGTGACTAAACTGTAGCTTCTAGGGTAAGCTTCCAAGCATCAAGTAAAATGAATGCTCTTTTCATGTACTTTACCAACTGCTTAGAATAATTGTATTTAGTTTGCTTTACATTGACTCAAAGCATTATTTTGCATTTCCTAAATTCTCTTGTTGCTGTATGGCATGAAACTGAGTCACACTATCACACCACATGCTTGTTGCTGACCATTTTCCAAGTATCTTCAGGTTCCTCGTGAAAGAAATGCCTTGCATACAAGCAATCTTTAGAAGCTTCTGCATAGAAGTGCTCCTATCTCCTTTTTTTTTAGAGAGAGACACAGAGAGAGACAGAGAGAGAGGGAGAGGAAGACATAGAGATGGATGTACCAGCAGCCTTTCAGCTGCTGAGAATGAAATCCAGATGCGTGCGCCCCCTTGTGGTCACGTGCGGCATTGCGCCCTTGCCTCACTTTGCATCTGGCTAAATGTGGGACCTGGAGCTTGAAATGGCTGGAGATTGGAACTGGCGTTCTTAGGCTTAGGAGGCAGGCGCCTTAACCACTAAGCCATCTCTCCAGCCCTCCTATCTCCCTTTAAAAAAAAAATCACTGCTATTCTAGAATCCTCCACTTATAGTATTTTATAGACCCTGGCACTAGCCATGGTGTACAGGTGGCATTAGTCTTATCTGAGCAAAACCAACATGTGAAGTACCTTTGACCTCACCTTGGAGAAGCCAGTCTCTACAGCTGAGAGTCCTCATTCATTATACTACACGGCTCCCCTTCAACCTTTTTGCCCAGCCTCTAACACCACTTCTCAATGCCTTTAGGTTGGAACTTGGTAACTTGGAGTCATTGAATCTGCACCCGATCAACAATTATCAAAATTAGATTATTAAGAAATTCTTTTTCATGAGTACATCAGGAATTTTCTGAAAATTTTATTTATTGTGGCAACATAAGATCACAATTTAAGCAATAATGTCCTGGGCTGGGGAGATGGCTCAGCACTTAAAAGTGCTTGCTTGCAAAGTCTACCAGCTGGGGTTCAATTCCCCAGAGCCCATGTAAAACCAGATGCACAGTGTGGTGCATGTAACTGGAGTTCATCTGCAGTGGCAAGAGGCCTTGGCATACCCATACCCACTGTTTTTCAAACAAATAAATATATTAAAAATAAAGTTCATAGTAAAAAAACAGTATTCATCTATCATAACAACCTTCCATTTTTTAATTTTTATTTTATTTTTTAGAGAGAGACACAGAGAGAAACAGACAGAGAGAGAGGGAGAGGGAGAGGGAGACAGAGAATGGGCGCGCCAGCAGTCTCTCAGCTGCTGTGAATGAAATCTAGATGTGTGTGCCCCCTTGTGGGCAAGTGTGGCATTGCGCCCTTGTGTCACTTTGCATCTGGCTAAACATGGGACCTGGAGATTGGAACTGGCGTTCTTAGGCTTAGGAGGCAGGCGCCTCAACCACTAAGCCATCTCTCCAGCCCCCATTTTTATATATTTATATCTGCAAGCATCTGTGCTTGCCTCCCTGTCCTGAGACATGATTTATATCCTGTTATTATTTTGATGATGAAATTTCTGACACCCAGAGAGGGTGATGATTATTACAAAGTCAAAGACTTAGATCTCTGCAGACCTGGGAATAGCAACAGGCCTTCTGGCTTTGGGGATATCCACTTTCTTATTTTACCTCCAAAGATCTAATTCCACTGGGATCCCTGAGCTTCTTATCTTGAGGAGGCCACACACAAGCTTGGGCATCTATACAACCATTGTGGGGGTTTCACTGGTGACACGGACTGTGGTACACACAACACAAATCCTCAAAGAAGAGATAGTGAAACAGCTCTCAAGTCCATAGCTTCCTTGGGCTCTAATCAGAGGTGTTCAGCAAGAGGGAAGCATTGATGTCACATAAAACACAGTTTCTGGGCTATTCCCTACACCTCACTCTAGCAAGCAGGTTCCAGGGATTCATTGATTTCTTTGGAAGGTTCTTTTGGCATTTCTCAGGCTCCATGGTTACCATCTTTAATGACAGGCACTAACTGGCTGAGTAAACTTGAGAGTTTACTTCTTAGGCCTCAGTTTCTATTTTGAAAGATGATGGGGCTAGGTTCCATGATCTATGACACATACATGTGATTTTATTTGTCATACCCTATTGTTTATAAAGACTGACTGAGGCTCTTGAAAGGCTTTTATCTATACAGCTAGTGAGAAGGGGTCAGGTAACTCTTTTAGGCAGGTAGGGTGACCGGGCCCCTGAAAGTAAAAAAAAGCAGGAATGTCTTTGGGCCCTATCTTTGCAGAAAGATCAAAGTATTATCTGAAACCTGGACCCCTCCTGGGAGCAGGGCCTTTTCTAGGATTTAATCATTGTGATTCGTCAAGTTCATCCCCTGGAACTTGGTGTCATGGTTAATCTCTTCCTGAGACAGCCCCTAGCCCTAACCAACCAGCTGTCTCTCTGGCCCACCTGAGCTGGTAGGCAGGGCCCATCACCATAAGGTTATAAATAAATTTACAAGGGGAGGGCACACTCTCTGAGCTGCCTGACCACTTGGGAACCTCCAGCTGCTGGTGAGTTTCCCCTTGCAGAGCCAAAGAGAGAGCCCCCAGCCCTTTCTGTCCACATGGGCTCTTTACCCCCTCCAGGTCCCCACATAGAAGAGGCTCTTTGAACTTTTTTTTTTTTTTTTTTTTTGTGTCCTTTCACTTTTTTTCCCAAGCTCTCCTCATGGGCTCTTAAGTCACGTGGGTGTCTTTCCTTGGTTCTTTACTTCCCTAAATAAATATAACAATTTAATAATTATCCTTCTCAGTCTTATTCTATTCAATTCTTTCATTGAAAGTACACACAGACCTTGGGTTTAGGGTTCAAGGATTTTCCTGAACCCCTAGCACCCTGTTACACTAGAAAGCTTACACACTTTTTAGCCACTAGTTACTGAGCATATAATAAAACATGCAGGCACTCTCACTGATTATGTTATTTACATATTATGTCATTGGACTTCAGCTCCAATTGAATGACTCATACCCCACACTTACTGACATAATTATCATTGCTCAAGGCCAGGATCTTCTTAATGCTTCTGTATGATTTTCCCTGCTCTTTCCTACACTCCTACTCCTTACTCTATCCTCATGACTATCTACCGTAGGATACGTAAAATATATGCTTCCATGCATGTTCCTCTCATATTTGTTTAGAAAATATGAATGTATTTAGAGGTATAGTGATTTGAGTGTATCTTTAATTTTTAAATATTTATTTGAGAGATATAAATAGGCAGATTATACACCCACACCCATATGTATGTGTGTATATATATATATATATATACATATATATACATATATATATATATATATATATATATATATATATATATATGGAGAGAGAGAGAGAGAGAGAGAGAGAGAGAGAGAGAGAATGGGCACATCAGGGCCTCTAGCCACTGCAAACGAACATGCACCAACTTGTGTATCCAGATTATATGGGTCCTGGGGAATTGAACCTGGGTCCTTAGGCTTTGCAGGCAAATGTCTTAACCACTAAGCAATCTCTCTAGCCCCGAGTGTATCTTTAAATGTACCTACATACTATTGTGATGTAGTTCCCATTCTATTTAATTATCCCTATATTTTTGTGATTTGTCTATGTAGTGTTGAACAACCTTGCTAGTTTTTTATGGTTTATTGTGGTACTTTGTATTTGTTATTTTATTTATTTCTGAAAATAGCTCTGTAAGCAGTTATTATTATCTGTTTTTACCAAATAGGAATTTAAGTCCCTGGGAGATTAATATCTACGATTGTCCTGTGGAGGTGGAAATATGTTCCAGTACATTTCTGTCCTCACTGTTGTGAATTTGTCTTGCTGTCTCCTTGCATTTTACCACATACTTACATTTACAGACTCAAAAACTCCCCTTACCCTTGATCAGACACTTCTTCCTTTCAAATAAATGGATGGCTTGAGCTAATTTCATCCCTTTTCTCAGCATCTCATTATTAAACTGTCAAGGTGCATTCTCTGTCCCCATGATGGACAGACTGTTCAAGCAAGTGAGCATGGATGAGGTGACAGCTGGTTGGGTGCAGAGGGAGCCCCTCTGGGACGGTGACACACACACACCACACACACTCTCTGCAGGCTCACCTCAGCTCCTATTCTTGCCACATTCTCACAGTATTTTATGGATGAACAAAGTGAAGCCCAGGTAGGTTAAGTGATTTGCTCCACTTACTGCCTTTGATCCCAGGACTTTCTAGCTCCAAACTACACGTTCTCTACCGCTTCATGTTTCCCTCGGCAAAGGACAGAACCATCTTTCCTGTAGCTTCTAGTTCCAAATCTTTAAAATCAAAGTCCCTCTCTAAGATCATTAAGCAAATGACTCCTATAGATGAAGATTATGGCTGACTTTAGATTTTTTTTTAAAATTAAATTTATTTATTTTCATATTTTTTACAAGGATGTAGTTTTATACCCCCTCTACCCTTGTGACTTTAGACTTTTTGTGGTACATGTTTTATTTTTCTTTATTGTTTATGGGCTAATGCAGACTTGGTTGTACCATATCTTTCTCTGATTTGCTTTTGGGACAATTCTCTAGGCAGTAAGAACCTCAATTTTCCAAAGAATTAATTGAAAACATAATCTTTTTTTGAAAATTTAGAATGGATTTTATCTACTGTAGCAGAGTTAGCTTATTTTACAGAAGTGCAATTTCCCACAGAATTAAAAATTTCAAGATCAGGCTGGTGAAATCCTATTTTCTACCATGTTTTCTTAAGAAGAGGTTTGAGGCTAACAGCTTGAATTGAGGCCAGAGGAGAAGAAGGCTCCCTAAACCCAGAACAGCTAATAAAAGAGAAAGAAAAGGTCTATGGCCAGTGAACATCTTAATAAAGGCGAGGACACTTAGGGGTTGGCATTATTCCCTCCAGGACATTTTGATTATACCATGCAGCATAGAGGTCTCTGGGGAGATGCGGAATGACAGATAAGCTATTCAAGAAGACACCTTACAGGACATACCCAAACCATGTATACAGTAAGTAAAAGTTAAAGTAAAACTTTCAACCTTGACTTAAAGTCTTCATTCTTTCCAAAGTTGAGTATTTTGGGGGATAACAAAGTAACTCAACTATGTTAACTTGCCTCATCTTGCTGGAAATAATATTTCAAAGTACTGTCATACATGTAGTGAGATCTTGCTTTGAATCAGGCATATGCTAAGCACTTTAAAAGTTGATAATAACATTATGTGGTAGAAATATCTACTTTTAATTTATAGAAATTAAATGTCGGAAAACCAATGTTTAGAAATGTTAAGTGTTTTGCCTGAAGTTTCACAGATAGACATCAAAGATATTTTTATTCTACCTTATTCTTCTGACCCATTTAACTAATAGGCTCTATTGCTTTCCCAAACACTCACACTTGTTCCTTGCATACATTCTCTGAGCCCATCATGATAACTCATGTTCTGCAACCATCATCTTATATGATCATTTTTACTCTATGAAATGTATATTATTTTGTCCTTGAATAGACTTTGTCTCTTAATCGTTAAAGCAAGAGGTCCCAGGTTGCATCACGAGTAAGGGACGAACTCTAGAGTCTCACTCAGGTGTATCCTATTCTAAAGAAAGATCTTTACTAATACATATGGCTAGCTCTCTTTTCAGTATAAATACAGAAAGCACAGTAAATTACAGGAAAATCTCTTAAATAACCTGAAGTCTAGTATCAGCCTCCACCCACATGAATCTGTATTTTCTAGTTTCCTGAGTGAGACATAAGCCCAAGGAAATTAAAGCTGGAGGTTTCAACAAAAGGGACCCAGTCTTGCCTAGATATTTTACCTAAGAGCTTAACTCCCGGGATAGACAAGGTGTCATGATGGCAAAGGCCAGAGTCTCTGCCAAGTTTACCTTTCCTAGTTTGTGTGGATCTCACCTCAGAGTCAGTAGCTTCCCAGGCTTTCCAGGGTGATTGTTCTATCCTTATTACCTGGTGGAATCATCCAGTTGAATTTATTGAGTTTGTTTTCAAACTAAGTTTATGTAAGCATTTTGTGGAAACAGCGAAGATTGATCAGAGAGTTCAATGTAGCTCACAGACGAGGTTTTCTTCTTACTAAGCGAGCACTGGTATATAAAGCGCTCTGGGAGACAGGTCTTTGGGAGGAATGCAGTGAAAAGGCTTTCCCTGCATCATGAATCAGCTCCAGGGACAGCCAACCAGGCTCCTGGGAAAGCCAGTCCTGCAGGGAGAATGCTCTTCAGAAGAGCCTCATTATCTCATCTTCCCCACACATCTTAGAGGATCAAAGCGAGCCTCTGGGATTGTATGGAAGTGCCTAAATCTTGCTAATCTCATCTAAGTATCAGCTCCAGTGGGGAATGAACTTACTTTTTGTGTCACTGGTCCTCATATTCCATGGCCATGAAGTTAGTCAGGGGTAGTGGTGAGACAGGAACACAGCTGTGAGGGTTATGGAAGACATCTCTTTATTCTACATCCATCCTTAGTTCTTCTATGAATTGAGTTTCAGGGTTTAAACCCCAATTGCATTATCGTTCAGAGTTTCCTAAGAAAGTGTGACTGACTCAGGAGTGTGTCCAGACACAAGTCCTTCACTTCTGCCCTAAGTAGTTGTTAGCATGCCTTCCCTAAAGGTCAGTTTCCTGGTTCTCTATGGTCACCTTTCTCTGTGCCAGCTCTTCTCTCTCTCTCATCTCTGATAACTACAATTTAGCCCTGAATTTCACTAGTCTTACAATGTTTGTAATTATTCTTTAGTGACTAGCCTAATTTCTTCAGTTCTACAGTGTCCTTCTTTCTTTCTTATTTAGGTAGATTGTCAACTTTACTCAAAAACAACAGATTTCAAAGTCATCTTCATTTTTTTTTGCATTCCCACAAAAGGTGGAAATATTCCTGAACATTTGTTATTACCTCACTTCCTTTATTTTAAAGAATTTATTCTTATTGACTGCTTTTATATATGCGTGTAATGTATTTTGATCACAACCCAATCCTTCTCTTGTCACTTCTCTTCTTGTACCCTCTGCCCGGTTCGTGTTCATCCATTCAATATTGTAGGGTCTGAGCTCTACTAGCTGAAGTGATGTGAAAGAAGACATTAGCCATGTATGTTCTAAGTAACATGGCTGGGCTGAACCCTTTGCAGATTAGCAGATAGTAAGCCTAGCCAGGGAATTTTTACAATTGCAGGTTCCAGGGGATGGAAGGATGTATTACAAAGAAGGGAAACAACCAAGATCAGAAGTCTGGACTGGGACTGGGAAGAACACCTCCCATTGCATTTTGGCAATATTTGTTACCATTTCTTGAAATGTAGTATCATTTGAAAAGATTGTATAGTAAGAGTATGTATATTGTCTTCACCCTCCAAATGTTTCCTGGAGTGTGAAATTGTGTCAGAGTGGAGTAAGAAGAGGGAGTATATGCAGTATATCGATTCAATTTCACCAGGAGAACTTAAGAAACAGGTGACTGTATAATACCTATTATCCTTCGTCCATTCTGAATGAATGGGACGGCTTGAGCACTTTGGTGTATTCCATAATTATTACTGCTCCTCTTATTAAAATCAAACATCATGCCAGATCTTTTGTTTGGATTTTAAGGCAGAGCTGAATCTTAGGTTAGGCTCCCTTAAAAAAGACCTGGGGCAGGGTTTGTGGACAAGTGTTTCACTGAAAACAAACCTCTGAAGGACTAAGTGAAGCAGGAAATGGCTGAACAAGTTGTCTTTTCATCCAGACTCTATTACTGGCCTGATCCAGGGGTTCTTGAAAAGGAAGCAAAGCATGCACTTTCTGCCTCCAGCCAAGAAACCAAGCTTTTAACAGCACTTGTTAATTATTGTAAGCAATTCTAGGAAGAATGGTTTCTTAGCTGAGAATGTTCTCTAGGGAAGGATGTAGTTATGAGCTGTTAGAAGTTAACACAATGGCTAGAGAATTGTGAAATATCTGGGGTACTTAAATACTTGGGTAAACCTTGAGTATTTATATCTTGGGCTTGTGATGGCACCTTGTATTGCAGTTACCTTCTTGTTGCTGGCACAAAGCACCCAACCCAAAGCACCTGATGGGAGGAAAGGGCTTATTTTGGCTTAGAGACCTGAGGGGAAGCTCCATGATGGCAGGGAGGAAAATGTCAGGTGCAGAGGCTGTACATCATCTCCTGGCCTTCATTGGGTGGACAACAGCAGGAGAGTGTGCCTACTGCTTTCAAGGAAGAACTGGCTACAAATAAGCCCACCCCCAATAAACACCTCTGCCAGTAAGTCTCTAATTCCCAAATTACCATCAACTGGGGATCAAGCATTCAGAGCAGATGAGTTTATGGGGGATACCCAATTCAAACCATCACACTAAGTTATTAGAGACAAACTTGGCAGGAAGTTTAGAGATGTGAGCAGGTGAGGACATTTGGGTTCTTGGAGAGAGAGAGGGAGAATGGGTGCATCAGGGCCTCCAGCCACTGCAAACGAACTCTATATGCATGTGCCACCTTGTGCATCTGGCTTACATGGGTACTGAGAAACTGAGCCTCGAACCTGGGTCCTTAGGCTTCACAGGCAAGTGCTTAACCACTAAGCCATCTCTCCAGCCACTCTTGGCTTCTTAATATCCATTTTTTAAATAGAATATGTATAAGATGCTATAACCTTATTGCACTAGTAATCAAACCTGATTTTCTACCGAAGCCCATTTTCTACTGAAGTCATATGTGATCTATCTGTTGACTACCTCTTTCTTAATATTATATTAGCTTGCTTTAAAAAAAAGATATGTGCAGGTGTACATGTGTGAGTGCATGTGTGGGTGTGCTTGCATGTAGAGGCCGGGGAGGGGGTAACCTTGAGTGTTGTGCCTCTCAGGTGTCATCCACCTTTTTTTTTTTTTTTGTTTAGAGAGACAGAGAGAAAGGAGAGGAGAGGAGAGAGAAAGAGAGAGAGAGAGCTTTTTTGACACAGGCACTGATTGGTCTGGAGATCATCACTTAGGATACACTGGTTGGCCAGCAAGTCACATTTTTCCCTGCCTCAGTCTTGGGATTAAGTGGATGCCACCATACCTGGCTTTTTAGGTTTGTTTGTTTATTTTAGAGACAGAGAGAAAAGGAGAGGGCCAAAAGCTGGGATAGCTCCCAAAAGAGAGAGAGAGATTGTATTTTCATTTTATAGTTTTCAATGCCAAGGAGAAGAGAGAGAGAGAGAGAGAGAGTTGTTTTAGAAACTGAGAGAGAGAGAGTCCATTGAGTGTGTGCTGTGTGAGCTGAGTGTGGTGGTTCCCTGGATCTGTACACTGGAAGTTCATCTCAGCGAACCTGAAGCTTTAATCCCAACACTTGGGAGGCAGAGGTAGGAGGATCGCCATGAGTTTGAGGCCCCCTGAAACTACATAGTGAATTCCAGGTCAGCCTGAGCTAGAGTGAGAACCTACTTCGAAAAGAGAGAGAGAGAGAGATAGAGATAGAGAACAGGAGAACAGATGCTCCAAGGCTTCCTGCCACTGCAAATGAACTGCAGACCCGTGTGCCATCTGGCTGGAGGAGGTGTCACTGGGGGTGGATCTGATTTCTAGCCTGAAGATATGTAGAGTGCTTGAGCTCTGCCTGGGGTTCCCTGCTGTTTGTGGCTCTGTTGCAGAAATTCTCTGGAAAGATCACTTCAAAGCCAGTATGAGTAAAAGTAGAGGAGTTTATTTATCCGGAGGCCAAAAAGCTGGGATAGCTCCCAAAAGAAGCTCTGAACCTGGAGCTGAGATTGTATTTTCATTTTATAGTTTTCAATGCCAAGGAGAAGGGTAAGTGAGTAAGTAAGCTATGGCAATTTGCATATCAATTATTCCTGTAGTCAGGCCACCCTAACCATGAACTTCATTTTATGTTGTTTTAGCCTAAACTGTCTTTCCTTCTTATTGTCTCTCTGGGCCCTTTCTGGATAGTTCTCTCGTTGGGATTTTTCCATCTGCTGACAAAGATAAGTTTAGCTCCTCAACAATTAACTCTTACAGTAACTCAGTGAATCAGTTCAACTTTTAGCCTCTTTTTACTACACCTGTATGTGCTTGCTTGCTTTGCAGCACTGGCTGGCTGGATGGTGGTGGTTTTTCTCTCTCCAATAGATCTATGTAAAGGGAGCCAGCTTCTTCCACCATTATGGAACTTCCCCTGGATTTATACGCCTGAAATCAATCCCTTCCTATCACAAACTGTTTCTGGTTTGGACGTTCATCCAAGCAGCATGGAAGTGAGTACAACACATGGGTACTGGGGAACTGAACCAAGGCCATCAGGCTTTGCAAACAAGTGCCTTTAACCACTGAGCCACCTTGGCAGCCCCTGGCTTTTTTTTTTTTTTTTTAACATGGGTTCTAGGGATTGAACTCATGACTTTACTAACTGAGCAATCTCCTTATCCCTTCTTAATAGCTGTCTGTCTGGTCCTTGAGAGCTCATCTTACTCCTGCCTTGGGCTGTTGTTCCATTGATGTACATTATTCTTTACACAAGAAGACACTTCTTTCGATGCTGGACTCAGTGTAAGTACATTAGAGAGATGCTCTTTGCGCTTATAGAGGTCTCTTCTCCTCAATCACATATGCTTCTCTATTTCTTCATAGCACTACTTTCTGTTTCTACCTGGGAGAGTGTAAGTTCTATGAGAATGGGGATTTTGGTTTTCATGTTTGCTGCTATATCTTTAGTACCCGGCCTGCACTATCTATTCAACAAGGAGGAAAGTCAAAATCTTAATGGAAAAATAAGCAAAAATATCATATTCTATCCATAAATATGAGAATTTATGTCAACCCAAATAAATAAAGGGGCTGGGGAGATGGTTCAGTGGGTAAAATACTTGCTGTGCAAGTGTGCGGACCAGAGCTCCAATCTCCAGAGAGAACCTATGTAAGGCTAAAGTAACACACATCTGTAATACCACTACTCCTATGATGATATGGGAGGCAGAGACAGGAGAATCCCCAGAAGCTTATGGGGCATCTAGCTTGGTGTACATAGCAGTGAACAACAAGAAACCCTGACTCAGAAGGGTAGAAAGAGAGGACTGACAGCTCATGTTGTCTTCTGACCTCCATATGCACTTGCACTCACACGCAAACACACACACACACACACACACACACACACACACGCCCATATAAAAATGAAGAAATGAATAAAAAAGTAAAAAGAAAGTGGGCAAAGGTCATGAATGCAGAATTTACAGAAGTAGAAATAAAATGGCTAAATATGTGAAAAATTTTAACATCATAAAAAGTAAAAGCTATACTTTTATGGATACATGTGGTATCTGTTTATACT
The DNA here is from genome assembly GCA_036365145.1 of Orientallactaga sibirica. NCBI lineage: Eukaryota > Metazoa > Chordata > Mammalia > Rodentia > Dipodidae > Orientallactaga > Orientallactaga sibirica. Next base: position 4,967 of record JAEOAD010002615.1, on the reverse strand, counting down.
CAAATTATCAAATATTTACATGGTACGTATTCATAATTTATGGGGTGCTGGGAAACAGGTTCCCTCATATAATGAAAGATGCTGCAGTGTATCTTTTTATGTTTATTATTATTATTAACAAGATGTTTTGTATGTATACATCATGTGTTGGTACCCTCTTTTCCCTCATCCCTGCCCCCATTTCGTTTGGGATGCTCTTCAGTGGGGTTGCAGGTATTCCCCATGGGGTTGTGGATTATGCATTGTGGGAGCAGTAATCAGTTATTTTTTTTTTTGGGGGGGATGCCTCTGGACATCACCAACCTGTGGCTCTTAAAATCTTTCTGCCCCTTCTTCCAAAAATTTCCTGAGCCGTGATGGGTCCCTGTCTCCTTATTCCTACTGAGGGCTTATCTTTTAGGCTATCTCCAAGAATAAAGGTTTCTATGGGATAAGCTTATTTTGGATTTAATTTAGTGTTTATTTCCCTCCCCCTGTCCCCTTCTCCTCCCCCAAGCCCTTCCATCCCTATTGTCTGGGCTTTGGGTTGCCTATGAGGTATGCCAGCAACTTGAGCAGGTCCAGGTTAGGAACCGCAGATAAGTGACACCATGCAGCGTTTGTCCTTGTGTGATTGTGTGAGTTCACTGAGTATGATCTGTTCCAAGTCTGTCCATTTTCCTACAGATTTCATTGTATCATTTTTCTTACTCGTGAGTAGAATTCCATTGTGTAAATGTACCACAACTTCATTATCCATTCATCCAGTGATGGGCATTTGGGTTGATTCCATTTCTTAACTATAATGAATTGAGCAGATATAAACATGGTTGAGCATGTATCTGTAATGAAGCATGGAGCATTTAGAATAAGTGCCCAGTAAGGGAATAACTGGGTCTGTTGGAAGCTCTATGTTAACCTTTTCAGGAGTCTCCACATTTATTTCCATAGTGGTTGTACAAGTTTACATTCCCACCAACAGTTCCTGTTTCCCCACATCCTTGCCAACATTTGTTGTTAGATTTTTCAATGACTGCCATCCATCCTGGAGTAAGGTGGAATTGCACAGTTGTTTTAATTTGCTGCAGTGTTTCTTGAAGGCAGCTTGTTTATTTGTATAATAACCCTTTAAAATGAGAATATTCTGAGCCAGGCATGGTGGTGCACAACTTTAATCCCAGCACTTGGGAAGCAGAGGTAGGAGGATCGCCATGAGTTCAAGGCCACCCTGAGACTACATAGTTAATTCCAGGTCAGCCTGGGCCAGAGTGAGACCCTACCTCGAAAAACCAAAAAAAAAAAAAAAAAAAAAAAAAAAAAAATTCTCCCAAGAATTAATGAAAAAAATCATGTTTGTCACAATAACCTATGGCTCTTCTAATGCCATTTCTTAAGAAAAATGGAAAAAAACAAAGTGGCCAGAATTATTTAGGTGTAGTAGTATATTTTGGATGCTTGTATTGTGGAGTTTAAATGCTGTGTATCTCACCACACACATTTGCTTTTAGCCCTTGAATGCTTTATGGGTAGATATGAGGTGAACCATGGTTCTACATAGGAAGCTGGCATATCAATTTCTGTACTGTGTGCATACTCATATTTTAGACACAAAACTGTAAAGTATTACTACCTTCAAGAACAAATTTTTACAAAGAACACTGTTTCACAAACAGTGAAAGGCTTATAGTAGTAAATAATTTGCTTTTGTTTGAAGTTGGAAGGAAAATAAATGTACTTGAACATTCAGGTATATATATTATTTTCAAAATAGTTTAACACTGGCTTAGTCTGATGTTCAGTGTTCCCTGAGGTAGGCCCTGCTCCTAGCTAATTACAGTGCATATGGGTCCACAGAACAGGCCAGGAAAAGCAATCTTTAAAAATTTTTTTTTAATATTTATTTTTATTTTGGAGAGAGACACAGAGAGAGACAGAGAGATAGGGGGAGGAAGACAGATAGAGAATGGGCATGTCAGCAGCCTCTCAGCTGCTGTGAACGAAATCCAGATGCGTTCGTCCCCTTGTGGGCAAGTGCAGCATTGCACCCTTGCATCACTTTGCATCTGGCTAAACGTGGGACCTGGAGATTGGAACTGATGTTCTTAGGCTTAGTGGACAGGCACCTTAACCGCTAAGCCATCTCTCAGCCCAAAAACAATCTTAATAATCAATGAAGAAAATTGTGATTGTTCCATGACATCAAAATACCTCAAAATATTAAAAGCTTGTAAAGTTCTAAATGTATAAGAAAATGAAAATTTATTTGAAAATCAGAATGCTTTATTTTATTATTGAAAAAATCAGCCAAGAGGTCTGGGGAAATGGCTCAGTGGTTAAAGGCTCTTGATTACAAAGCCTAATGGCCTGGGTTCATTTCCCTAGTATCCATGTAAAGCCAGATGCACAAAGTGGTGCATGCATTTGGAGTTAATTTGCAGTGGCAGGAGACTCTGGCACATCCACATACTTTCTCTCTGTCTGCCTCTTTTTCTCTGTCTGTCTCTCTTTCATAAATAAATAAATAAATAATAAATGTCAAGAATAGCTTTAACAGGGCTTGTCTTTTTCATTAAATAATGTGTGATACTATGTAACACTTTTCATACTCTTTAAAGTTGGGGACAAATATCCTGTAATGTGAATATTTTACTATCCATTTTTTTTTCTGAGAAATTTGCATCCTATTCTTCACACTTCCCTCATTGATGTTGGTAAGGTTTGGTGGCAGAGCTGGTCTTTGCAACAGCCACGGTATGAGCATTCCCCTCCCCACCCCCGTGATGTCTTCTGTAACTCCACTCAAGATCGATCCAAGTTTCACTTCCAGAATTATCACTGCTCATTTCTCTGTTGTGCTTTCTTCTTTCTTGGCCAGGTTTTGAATGATGACTTCTGTAAAACGTCATATGGGTCACAAGGAGATTATATAATCCTATGGTTTGTTGTAAGTGAATGAAATAACAGGTACATAGAGAACAATCATGAAATTGAAAGTTGTTATTATGATTGGTTACTCAGCAGGATGCAGTCTGCTGTTTACATATTGCTCTGTGTACTGGTCGGTGAGATAGTACTTCATGCAATTAATGGTTACACTGTGCCAAACATCTTTAAATTATCTGCTACAAGGCTGATATTATTCAACTACGTCATGGTGAGTGAAACTTGTGAGTACGGAAACCATGCAAATTGAAGGCTATCTGTACTTGTTAGATTGGCCCACACAGGCTTAAATATGACTCCTGAGAAGTAAGTCATTTAATTTATATCAAATAATGAATGTTAAAGCTTGTGAAATGTATAACATTAGTGCATAGTGAGATGTTTCAAAGTCAGTTGATACAGTTGGACAGCGTCAGTAACCCACCATGATTATTATGGATTATTCATCTTCTTCCATATCTTCCTGTTCATAACTACTTGTGGTCACAGTGGCATGCAGCTCTGCATGTGTGACCCACAGGCAGGATGAGTCATCTTCACAGAAGCCTCAGAGGTCCATTCCACTGAAAACTGGGATGTCCTGGCTGCCACAGACTTTAATCGTCATGGTATAACTTGTCTCAAAGCATCAGTGTTTGAATTTTTTTGTTAGCCTACTTTTTTCTATTTTACCAATTTCTGGATCAAATTCAGTTTTCCTGGGTTTGTAAATTATAGTAATCTCAAAGTTTTACCTGCTCTTCCATCTGATTCAGGTCCTCCCCACCTCTGGCAATCTTTTACATCAGCACCCACATTTCCATTGGTGATCTTGGTACATTTTGGACAAAGCCTCCACTCAGGTACAAGCTGCCTTCCAAATTTTGCACTCAGAAAAGTGGCATTATCTAAGTCAATTACATACAAATTTTCTTGGCTAGCTTTGTATGTATGTTAAATGGTTCACAATATGGCTTCTATAGACCCTCCAGTCTGTCAATGTAGATTTTTTTTTCATGATAGAAGCACATTTTATTTTTCCAGAAAGTGTAATTTCAGTTCTAAGCTGAAGTAAAATCATATCATTTGATGACAATTTTTGCACTGTCTCGAAACATGTATGATGAACATAGAAAGTTTTGTGGCACTCATTTGTGATATGAAGCTAGGCTACAACTGAACACGGGTCCATGGTTCTTCAGTCTAGCAAATTTCCTCTGCTTTATTTTCTGCAGACATCTCTTTAGTAGGCCATGTGGAGACCTTTCTTTGGTGTGTTCTTTCTTCGCTACCATTTTGGAAGCAACCACATCCACACTGGCCAGACTGTGCTTTGCTCTCCAGCATGTCTACATGCTGACACTCTTAATTTCTGTGACCATCGCAGGAAGTAGGTATATAGAAGTGATTGAACCCACTTAAATAAAGTAGAGGGAGATTTTGATGGTTAAGTTTTCTAATGTTAAATAAGCTGCAATAGTGTCAGAAGGATGCCATCAGGCAATGTAACATAGTATTTAAGAGTTGGCATCTAGAGCCAGGCTCCCTGGGTCCCCTGGTTCCAGTCTCCACTCATCATTTTCCTACATGAGAGATTATTTCAACTCTATGAATTTCAGTTTATTTTCTGGTAGAATACAATAATAGTAGCAGCTACCTCATAAGATTTTTGTCAAGACTAAACAGGTCAAGCGTGCATAAAATTAATATGGTATATCAAGCACTGCTTGAATACTTTATATATAGCTAATTAAATATTAGTTGAATAAATGAGTAAGTCAGCTACTGGGATTTCACAGAGTCAACTAATTTCACTTGTAACTCATAAATTAGATTGACCAGAAAGAGTCATCTTGAACTGATGACAACTCCTCAGGAGGCAGAATGCAGAAGTGTCTCCCTCGTCCCCAAGATGAAGTTGGTTCTTGAGGGTGGCAGGCGAGTTTAATGAAGATTGAGTGGGGAGGAATTGAGAATGCTAACAGTGCATGGGGTTGGGGACTTTTCTGAAGGTTTCTTTTCTCTGAGGGTTGGAGAATCCTAATTAGAAGCGTAGGGCCTGATTA